>JANHGO010007767.1:0-52367 GCA_024606505.1 Aquila spilogaster | reverse complement strand
AGAAGGGGACAATCGCTTCCTTCTCCCTGCTGGCCACCCCTTTTTTAATGCAGCCCAGGATATAGTTGGCCCTCTGGGCTGCAAACACACACTGCTGGCTCATGTCCAGCTTCTCCTCCACCAGGACCCCCAAGTCCTTCTCCACAAGGCTGCTCTCCAGGAATTCTTCCCCCAGTCTGTATAAATACCTGGGATTACCCTGGCCCAAGTGCAGCACCTTGCACTTGGCCTTGTTGAAACTCATTAGGTTCACATGGGCCCACTTTTCCAGCCTGTCCAGGTCCCTCTGGATGGCTTCCCTTCCCTCCAGTTTATCAACTGCACTGCTCAGCTTGGTGTTGTCTGCAAACTTGCTGAGGGTGCACTCGATTCCATTGTCTATGTCATTGGTGAAGATGCTGAAGAGCCCTGGTCCCAAGACTGACCCTTGGGGGACACCACTCGTGACCGCCCTCTACCCAGACATAGAATTGTTGATTACAACCCTTTGGCTGCAACCATCCAACCAGTTCCTAATCCATGGAACAGTCCATCTTTCAAATCCATACCTCTCCAATTTAGAGAGAATGATGTGGTGAGGGACTGTGTCAAAGGCTTTGCAGAAGTCCAGGTAGATGACATCTGTTGTCCTTCCCCTGTCTACCAATGCTGTCACTCCTTCATAGAAGGCCACCAGATTGGTCAGGCAAGATCTGTCCTTGGTGAAACCATGCTTGCTGTCTCAATCACCTCTTCATCTCATGTGTTGCCTTAACATGGTAGCCAGGAGGATCTGCATCATGATCTTCCCAGACACAGAAGTGAGGCTCACTGCCCTGTTGTTCCCTGGGTCATCCTTTCTCCCTTTCTTAAAAATGAGAATAATGTTTCCCTTTTTCCAGTCACCAGATGTTTCACCTGACAACCATGATTTTTCAAATATGATGGAGAGCAGCTCGGCAACCACATCAGCCATCTCCCTCAGAACCCTTGGATGCATATCATCCGGCCCCATGGACTTACATACCTTCAGTTTCAAGTCTCAGACTTGTTCCACTGTTACAGTGGGACAGACTCCACTCCTCTCACTCACACCTAGAGGTTCAGGGTCCTGGCAGACATGGGGAGCCTGGCCACCAGTGAAGACTGAGGCAAAGCACTTATTGAGCACCTCAGCTTTTTCCATGTCTGAGGAAGCCAGTTCTCCGTCCTCATTAATCAGAGGGGGAACATTCTCCTTGGTCTCTCTCCTCCTGTTCCACTCCATGTGAGCTGGGGCGTTTCAGTCTGGCCTGAAGAAAGATCCAAGATGACATAAGCTGAAATGAATACAGTTACTCAGCACTATAATAGGTGTGTTAAAGAGAAGAGACCTGGGCAGATGGAAAACCATTTCGGCAGCTGCCAAATATTTTGGCCTCTTAAAGCAGATATTGAGGGATCATGGGAGTTCTTATATCAAAGCGTTGTTGTCTTGGCACTAATTCCATTAAAATGAATGGAAGAAGTGGCAACAACTTCATTCCAGAGTCCTAACAGATGTTACAAAGAACAAATGTGGCAGCACTCCTAGAAGCATTGTTCCCATTTTTCAGATCAGATAACTGAGACAATAAAGAGGCTAAAATGATGTAGGTGGTGGTCACAGAGGAAACCTGCAAATACGCTGAGTCAGCAATATATCCACATCCTTCAGTCCCCAAGCTGATGTAGGCAGACGTCAATTCATTCTAAATCCAGACATTTACTAAAAAGTAATTTGCCTTATTCCCAAATCAATACAAATTGCATAAATAATATTCTGCCGGATTTCAGATCAGTAGCTCACATGTGGATCACCATTCTTAGCCCACGATATTTAATGAGAGGGTGTTTTTTTCTGTTTCACAATCACGTCACGAGTTACAGAGAACAGGGAATATTTGGTCCACAAACAATCATTTATTTTAGGGGAGCAGCAAAACTGAATGGTTGATCTGGCTAAGAACAGGATGGGCATCAAACTCATAAAGGATGAACTGTTGAATGATGTTATGGTTCTTAAAAGAAAAAAATAAATCAGATGTGATAATACAAGTATATAACAGCTTCTGCTGAAGTGAGGTGTAGTAAATTACAAGTAGGAAGTATCAAAAGCAGAGATACACTGGGGAAGGCTGTCAGCAAACAGGCACTGAGCAGCGTAAGATAAAATAGCTTCCTCCAAATTGTGCAGCCTCTGGAAGTTTCCTACCTGATGCGATACAGGTTACAGAGAAGGTTGGATGAGATTCATATTGGGTGTGTGGGTGGTGATTTTTCAGTATTTCCTACAATGGAGACAAATGATGCCAGGATCCTGAAGCACTTCAGGCTTACTGCAGACAGTCATTACTTATTTCCGCAATTCTCAATTTCTCTAAGAAGTCACAGAGCCACCTGACCTTCCTCTAAGAAGTGAAGGCACCCATTGACAATATATGCCTCAGCATCTGGAGATTCCCATGCAACATACGCAACAAATGTGGTCTGCAAATACGGAGAGAGGGAATAACCTGCTCTGCCCACTTGCTACATCTTGAGGATTATTATCCTCAAGATACATGGAATGGTCACGTTCAGATAACTTTATGCCTGACTCAGTACACAATGCAACTAACATTTTAAGGCCATTTGGTACACGTCTAATATTACTGCTGTCTTTGCACTTTTCCCTATTCCCTTACTTGCTAATACTTATTTTTGTTCTAGAGCCACGCTATCAACAACAGCACCCACAAAGCTCAGCCTTTCCCTGTGATGGGCAGTGCTGGCACTGAGAGCTCTGCTGATGTGCAAAGTTCTTGCTCAAAGAGATCTCAAGAGACTGCCTGGATGTGAAACCTTTGCACTCATCTTGCATCTAAGACATATGGCCTGGCTGATTAGTACACAGAAATGTAAGCATCATCTGGTTTAGAAGGTAAAAGGTGGTTAAGATTTACAGGGAACCTCCCATCAGTGCCTGCTCTCTAGGGAGTGAGTGGAGAGGGCTTCTCCACATACAAGCGCTACAGATGGGACTGCCACCCTGCGCAGCCATTGGCACTTTATGGTAGCAATTGGCTAGCGGAGGTGAAGGAATTCACTTGCACACATATGAACACAGCTTTAGGAAGTGCAGGAGCATGCAGAGCAGTCCATTTTACTTGTTTAGGTACCTCCTGGAAAAATAAAAATAATCATTTATGGTCATTATAAACCCGTTCTAATATAAATAAAATGAACAGATCAAGGCATTACTTTGCTACCGTTCCTCTGGCTACTGAATTTGTTAGCACTTTCAGGAAGCAAGGCTGCCAGTCTCCACAGCTGAGAAGGGCACTATGGAGAGGGGTGACACAGCTGAGCACACACAATGAGTAGTGGCAGAAATGAGGCAGGCTGCGGGTTTTTAGAAGCTCTGCAGGCGTACAGCCCCGCAGGCAGGCCGCTGTTGGGGCCCAAGACTGGTTGCCCACCTCCAGCTGTGCTCTGCCAAGTGACAGAGAGGCACCTGTACTGCACCTGCTCTGTCCCAGCTGGAGCAACAGTTCTCTGCTCCTCCATGTCTGATGGAAAGCCCCCAGATGTGGGATGGGGAGGAAGCACACCCATGGCAAGCAGTGCTTGGGCTCCCTCTTGGCAGAGATGTGCAGTTGGATGGCTGCACCCTGTATGACAGCATCAGATGCATTTTCCCCACTCCCAAACCAAAGGAATTACGGAAGGTCTCATGATACTTGACTCTGTCCTCTGATAATCTTCTACTTCTTCTGACCGGGTGGCTGGGAAGGGAAGGAGCACTTCCTCCTGGTGACAAGGCACAAGCCACAGAGCAGGGAACAGAGCACGCCCCAGTGCATAAACCAAATGGCTCAATAGGAAAAATCTTTCCCTAAACATTTCTGACATCTCAGGATATGAATTACTTACTCTTATTTATACTGGAGAAATGCTGGAATTAGCTGGGGAAAAATAAGGGCCTCTGCCATTCACGAAGTTAACAGCATTGTTGAGAGGAAAGCTGAAGGCGCTTTTTGCTTGTAACCAGCAACTTCTCCATGCGGTCTGGTGGGGATCATATTTTGTTATGCATGAGTACAAAAAAAGAACATAGAGGAGCACAATCCTTTAATAGAACCTCAAAATCCCAAATAGAGTTTTGAAGCAATTTTTTTTCCTCTTGAACTAGTCACTGTAACTGCTCAAAAGATTCCCTGTGGGGAAATAAGCCTTCAGAACCCCCCTGTAAAAACTCCATTGCACTTAATTCTTCTTCGAAGATAACATGTGATGCTAAGAAGGAAAGGACTGGGTCCATGGAGGAGCACACGCACCGAAAGATGCCCAGCAGTAGCCCTGCCCTGTGCCCAGCACAGCTGTTCCCACACGGACCTGGGGTTCAGGGATTCCCAGCACTGCTTCTGGCCTTCACCTCCTGCAAACAGTCCAATGACTTAAAGTACAGGGGGACAAAACAAAAATCACCATCAACCACGTTAAAAACCTCTACTGCTGCCTGCTTATTTGCCTCCATCAATGATACAATTCACATCTGAAATGGTTTTTTTTTGGTCTAGCTGAAAGTGAAAAAATCTGTAAAAGCAAACAGTGTGCCTCTCATTTTTATCACCTCTAAGAAAATATGTTACAAGATACTGAAATTCTCTCTATTTCCTACCCAGCATTTTGCACGGTGGCATTTTCTGCTCAGCACCTAGCTCAAAATGAATACGGACACGTATTTACTCTCATAATTATCTTTTGATAGCAGGGATTATATTCTGTCCTGAATCTGCCATCTCCTTCTGGAGCAAACTTGGTTGGATGAGAAGCATTCATTAGAAACAAACTTATCAGTATTTTGACTTGACACCAATCGTTTCCTCTCTGGTAGTTCAAATATGCCTTTTTATTTGAAAGGACACAAAAACTCACACTGGTATTTGAAATAGTAGCATCACCAAACCTCAGAGATGTGTCATTGCAGCAGAAGAATGTGATGTGTGCATTGCTAACTGCTGACAGATGTAACACTGCATGCTGTGCTGGATCCCTTGCACAGTGCAGCACTGCAGGAGCAGATAGAGCTGAGGATGGAAGAGTAACAGGACTGCAGTCACAGCTGGCAAGCCCCACTGCTGCCTGCCCTGCATGCTACTATTCCTGCTGTCATTTGACTGTAAATCCCCAGAATAGGAGCTCTCTGCTCTTTCTCATTCTTGGAGAACAGAAGCCCCAGAACATGGGTAGCAGTGTCTAAGCAATGCCTCCTTCATTGCTCTCTGGGAATCACAGCAAAATGCCAAACTATGAAGCAGATTCTAATAAATACCATGCAATAAAACGACTTACAAGAATGACATCTCTGGTAGCAGGAAGCTACCAGCATGGACGCACTGTCAGAGCCATACAGTATGTGCAAAAACTGCAAACCTGCTGACACTTCCCTAGAAAATCAGACTGCAAGCAAAACACAGCACTGCCCCAAGAGAAATGACCTCTATTGCAAGCATATCCTCCTGCCAAATACTGAGACATGGAGAATGAGCCCTGTGCACAGCCAGAGCTACTTTGGACCAACAGTTAAGCACCTGAAGGCATATTTCTGGGAACACTCCCCTCCAGCCTCTTTAGGGTGTAATGTATTGAGTCTGGGAGTTTGGTGGCCTGGATGGACCACAACACTGGAATCTGGGAATCAATTGTTCTGTTTTACCATATGATTAGACAGTGCCATTAAAATAAAGTCTAAATGCTTCAGTCTGATTTGGTGAACACTTCAAAAGAGACTACAGGAGACCTGCTGGGTCTCCCCAGCATCTGCCAGTGACCTGTAGGCATTCCAGCTCAGAGACTGCGGGGACAGGAGCATGCAGAACTCCAAGGGTCACAGACACAGCCCAGGCAATCTTGGCTCCCCTAAGCCCCACTCCCAAAATCGTGCAAGTGGGGAGGGAACTTACCTGCTTCAGGAGGTTGCAGAGACAACAGAATCACTTTGTAACTGATGGATGTACATACACTGCAGTGACGGGTCTGCATAGTCCTGCAAGCACGTCTTACATCCTGTCCATGGGAAAGAGATTAATCCTGATGAACTGTCCCTGAAGGGTTTCTATGAAATAATGCAAGAAGTGCTCCTTTTCCTCTCTGAGAAAATAAAACAGAGAGCAAAGGAGGCATTGCTGTAGTTTTTGTCAATGCCCTCCCAGAAAGAGTGCCGTCTTACTGAGTCCCCACTCAACTTTTTCGTGTTAGCACTTGACCAAAGGGCTGATTTTCTCAACTAATGGGGCAACTTCTGTAATTCCACACATATAGAGATGCAAGGGGGGGCTTCTAAAATGCCTGAGAGAAAACTCTATTTTCTAGCAGCTTCATACACTTCCAGGATATGTGGAAAGTTTTGCAACTTTTTTTTTTTTTTACTTTTTTTTTTTTGAGTCTAATTAGCATCATATTATGCAGGAAAATATTGTTGCAGTGTATTTAGACTTGCTAGCTGGGAAGTCTTATCTCTGGAATAATTACTAACTGAAAGTGTGCATTTGCCAATGCACCAGAAATCTCATTAATTTGATTATTTGTTGTAAAAGACATCAAAGAAGTGATAAACTTGAATGAATGAACGGAGGCAATAGAAAATTCCTCAAAAAATTGTTTTTTAGAGATGTACTGAGAGCAAGAAAAATAAATTAAAGGTCACATCCACACTAAAATCAAAGAGAATTCCATCAAGTATTTCCAGATACTATGGGAAATATTTCTTTACTGAAGCTGTCTAAGAGACTTGATTTTATCTAAACCACATTATTGAAGAAAGCATATTTTAATTAAAATCCTTACTGCACCAAGCTCTTCAAGTCAATCCTAAGATTCTATTAATGTTGAAGAGGTGCACTTCAACGCTTACCCAAACAGAGATGCTCTGTTGAATTTAGGATGTATTTGTAAAGCACCAGCTTCCTCCTGACAACTTGCCTCCTGACAATTGTCACAGTACTCAAAGGCTACCGGGAGTACCCGAATGCTGCCCACCCATTGCTGTGTTGCCAGTGATGCCTCTGCACAGCTATCAGGACTCTTGAAAGGCCTGTGCAAAGAGAAGGGAACTCAGCACCTGAAAGGCTATTTCTTCCCTGGAGTTATGAGACTGTGAATGACAACAGGTGGTTTGATTTTCTGATGCAGCTGAAACTCGGCTATGTCTTTGTAGGGAAGCTGGAAAAGGATCTCAGCCATCCATTCTAGGAAGGAGACAATACAGGGCCCCTGACCATTAGCATCTGGATTTCCTTCACCTGATTGGTACAACCAACATCAGCAGCAAGGTGATCCTCATGGACAGCCCGAGCAGAAACAGCTTGTATTGGGCTCAGATGTCCATCTCAGAGTGCTAGCGACACTTAGCAAGCAAAAAAAAAGTGCTTCCCTTGGCAGCAGATATTTATTTAAATATAATTATCTGTCATGTTTACTTCTGTTTTGTATTTCTGCTACACAGAAATAAAATAGGCATAATAAATATAGTATATATAATATACTATATATATATAATAATATAAATAATAGGCATAATAAAAGGCATTTAATTGCCCTCCCATAAAAAGTTAGTAAGCTAGTGCCTGGTTTGTGTGTGGGAAGGAACAGAAGCACCGGACAGCTTGGGACGCTGGACAACCACCTCATCTGAAGCCAGTTTTAAATGTCCACTGGGTTCAGCTGAAAGACTTGTCAACTAGCTTTCAAGCAAGCATTCTCACAGTGACTGAATGGCACATGCACAGTGCCCGTGATACTGCCACATACACTGCTGTAGCAGCCTGTCCTGAGAGGCCTTGGCTCAGCATCTCCCTGGATTGGGCCCATACATTTTGAAATGGGGCAAGCCAACAAAACATCTGTAACGGATCACCTCAATTAGTTGGTCTCTAGTGACTTAGAAAATAGCAGTTCAGAGTTCAGTCACAAATCTGGCAGAAAAACAGTAGCTGACTCGGCTAGCTGCCTTGGGAAACTGTTCCCTTTTGCAAGCCTATGCTGTCAGTTTGAAGTGAAGAAATCGCATGGCACAGACAGTGCAGCTGTCGTTCACTTTTATCATCACAATTACAAAGAAATACAACTTCAGCCAAAGAACCCACTGAAAACAGCCACCAGAATTTCCGTATCATGTCCTTGAATTAAAACACATCATTTTCCATGAAAGAGCACTGCAATGTGGGGTAACCGGCAGTGACTGCAGAAGCGTTCAGGTAAGTGAGAGCTCTCTGAAGTTGAGAGCAATGTCGTCACACAGGTGTTTTGTTTACATCTTACTGTGGTAAAACATTGCCAAGAACAGTTCAGTCGCATAATCATTTTTTTTCTTGACATGGGATTCTACACTGAGTATATTTTTCCCCATCATTTTGTGTTATGCAGATGACAGCAGTATGATAAACAGTGTGGATTTGTATAATTCATCAGCAGTTTCAACAAACATTGTTGCAAAGTTCTTATTCCTTCTTCTTAACCCCCGTGGCACATTCAATCTAATAACTCCTGACAGATGGAAATACAAGACCAGATTTTGGTTTACTAAGCTCTAATAAAGTCTCTCTGTACAACATTTTATACAAATCCTAAAACAGATGCAAAGTATGTGATTTTAATGGTCTGAGGTCATGTTACTGTAGGTGCACAGCTTGCAGTTTACAGGATCTGCTGGCTGGCTTGTTTATCGAATTATGCAATACTGGCTAATTTTGTTTTATGTGTCTGAGTCGGACTGGGTGAAGGTCAGCCTGGGGCTGGGGTGCAGTTGCAGTAGCAGTTAGCAATGGGGAGGGACAGACGAAAGCAGAAGGCTTGCAGTCATATAGACTAAGCCTTGGGAACAGGGGTAAGGGAATAACTGAATAGAGAACATAAACGTGAGTATGAGTGAAGGCAGCATGGGATGCCTGAAGCCTGGAGAAAGGGAGATGCACTTTCAAACTCATCCAGCAGCAGGAAGTATGGCAGAGCGTGCCGCAGCAAGAAATTAGCGGCAGCGGCAGAAGAAAGAACTGAGAAAGAAAACCCTGGGAAAGCACGTGGGGCAGCACTGGTGTGAGAACAGCAGACCCAGAAGGCAAACGGAGGGGACAAAAGTGGAGGGTGGAAAAAGGAAAAAGGGGGGACGGACGAGTCGCCAACAATAGGGTGACTGTTGCTGAGTGGTAGCTGTGACGAACACTTCAGCAGTTTGATCCAGTTACAGGCATTCAGAGAATTGCCTTATGCATGCAGCATTGGGCACGGGGCCAGGACGGATATACAGAGCCTGGTTTTGCATACTTGCCAAGTATCCTGACTGGGAATGGTGCTCGGCAGTGGGAAGAGGGCTCAAGGCTACTGCCCTATGCATCCCCTTTTAGCCAAGTCAGCTCCTGCGTTGTGGTGCACGGCACCTCTGAGAGAAGTGCTACCTGAAATGCCAGAAGGAAGATTTCTTCTTTATGATTTTACGTCCTTCGGTTGCCAGAAGGTGTCTGAGTGGGATTTGCTTGGGTACTCTCAGAAGTTCTCCTATCTGCAGCTACAAAACTCCTTTGAAAATCTGGCCCCCAAATGCCTATTTGCATGGCCTGAAGTCTGGCTTCCAAGTTTGAAAATGCCGACAAAGTTTCCTGGGACAGCCCTGGGAGGCTGGCTCAGCTTCAGCATTTCTGAGAATGCTGCTTTATTATGGCAAAACATTTTCCAGTCAGGAAAAAGAATGACTTCCACCTCCCTGCCAAGCATGCTGAGGTACCTTGTGCTGAAAAGTTATCCAGAGAAATTCTGGAATGGACAACCTAGGGCAAGGATGTACCATGTACTGCCACTGGCACTTCTCAGACCACTGTTAGGCTATGCACAAATTGTCTCACACCGCTTAAACTCAAAGGTGCAGATAATCCTTACGCATTCGTCTGGAGAGAAGCAGGTAATGGAATTTTGCTTACGTCCTAAAAAAGAATTTAATGATTAATTTAAGTCAGTCTTTTAGACAACATAGGCAGCATTACAAATAATTGCACATCTAATATCACAAAATTTTTGCACATAAACTTGAATATGTGTGTATACACACACATAAAATCATCTTTATCTTGAGCAGCTGCAAGCTAACAGATGCCTAAAACCTATAGGAATTGTACGCAACAAGTGGGTACTTGGAGCTCACCACCTAATACCTGTAGATACTTGTTACAGAATCCCTTTTTACTTTCAAAAGATCTTCATGCAATGCACACCCAAGCTGCCCATTTAAAAAAAAAACAACTGCCTACTTGAGATACACTGCTCCCTACACGGTTCTGCATTTATCAAACATGACTTAACTGGGAAAACAAAATGAAAATCTATTAGCTGCAATTCCGAGTTGTGACTGCGCTGTAATGGCTTCATTATGAATGAGATGATGAACACCGCCAACTGCAGGCTCCTCCTGAAGCAGCTACCAAACACAAGCCTGCACTGCTGCAGCAGCTCTCTCCTCTCCTCTCTATGTGCAGAGGACACCCCAGCTGCAGGACAGGCTCCTGGCTGGTGTTCCTAGTGGAGGAGTCCCTTCCCTGTCCTGACTGCTGTGTCGCTGCGTTAAGAGAGGTTTTCTGCCTGCCCCTTCCCAGCCTGCACAGGAACCTACTAGATCCCCACTTTGCAGCTATGCTGGGAGAATAAATATGGTGGAGTACTGTGAGGTTCTTTTTTATTTTAGCAACAGCCCAAGCAAGTATCTTCAGGATAGTGAGGAATTATACCAGAACGAACTGAAATCCTTGCTGTCTAAGAGTTTTTATTAGCTCCACTAGAAGAGGTCTGAACAGATACTGCCATGGGTAAGAGAAATGGAGCTGTTTGCTGTGGACTTGTTATGTTTTGAAATCAGAGGGCTATGCTTCATTAGAGTGTGACATGGCCTAGTGCACAAAGAATCAAAGCCCATCCCTTCACCCACCCCCACAGCACCAGGTTCATTTCTGGCCTGCCAGAGACGCACACCAAGGTCAGGGCTGGAAGCTGACCTATGAGCAACTTGCTCCTCTGGTCTCCAAAGAAGCCTGCAATGGCCCAAAGCCAGCCCTCATCTCTAAGTGTCCAGTGTGAGGTGCACAAATCATGTAGCACTCAGCTGCTTTGCATTCATTCCAATTGTGTTGAATTAATTGCTTAAAAATCCAAATATGAGGTTACTAATATTTTCACCTGTAAATTAAAAACTGTTACAGAAAACATGGGCAAGTTGTTTATTACCCACAAATAGCTCAAGTCAGACTTTTAATAGCAGCTAGAAGGCCAAGTCCTGGGCAAAACACCACCAAGCTTACATGCTCTACAAATGGAGCATAAAAGCCTGCTGCTACTCCAAAGAACAAACAAGGGATTTATTCAGAGAATGCTGGGGGAGCTGTGGTAACACCAGCAGGCCCCTGCAGCCAGCCTCGAGGAAGGTGCTGTGAGTTCACGCCTGGCACGCTGAAGCTTTTAGCCCAGGACAACAGATGAGGACAACAAACAAAAAAAGGAAGCTGCAGAAGGAACTTGAACCTGTGTGGTTAGGACTGACCGGTGAGCAGAGCAGGCTGCTTTAGGTAAGCATAGCCTACAGAATGAATGGGTCAAGACCACCCAGTCTGCCCAGAAACACAGCAACAAATTAATTAAAACCACACTCCCTATTTGTAATCCTGTTGCTTTATGTTGCTCATTAGATAATGAACTGCTTCTGCCCTGGAGCCATGATAACCTGGCACTGAACTTGGGTTCATATTCGAGTTCCCACCTCCAGACACAGTGACCCTTCCTTTCTTACAGCACAGCACTGAAAGCACAAGGCAAACTGTTGGTGGGCTGGGCTCTCAGTGACACTACTTAACATCTTAGAAATTATAAGAACCTCAGTACAATGATCCTTTTCTGTTAGATCTTAGAAGTATTACACTCTTATATATCTATTATTCAAATTCATTTCTTTTATTCCACAATTCCATTCTTTCTATGACTGATATTTTAGGAACTCTTCATTTTCTCTAGAACTATTTCCTCCAGGTTTCTCTGTTCCAAGTTCACATTTGGGGTCAAGATAAGCCTGACTTGTGCATGTTAGTCAGGTGCACCCATAGACTGGGATCTCTTTCCTCAAAATTCCTAGTTCTGCTACTCTGTGTCTTGGAAAGCCTATCACCTTGCTTCAGAGAGGACGAACATGGCACATCTCCCCCCGCGTGCAGCGTTCTACAGGAAAACTCTTACGTTGTGCCATGCTTGCAATTAGCTACATACAATAATGCAACTGCAGATTGAGAAATTAAGCACTCAGAGATCAGGAAATATTGACAGAGGCTGGAAATCTTCATGTCCAGAGTGCAATTTGGAAAGAAATGATAATGTATGGCAAAAACCCAAGAATGGCTAGACATGGGGGGAAAAAAAGCTTACTTGAACAATAAAAAAAGCAGCAAATGAAAGTAGCAAATGGAGGAGGACGTCCCTAGAAACAAAGACTGATGGAAACTGTGATAATACATTGAGGGAGTCAGCAAGTACATACTTGCAAGATTTTTGTCAGAGATAAAATAAAGATACACTCAGATCTTGGCCAAAGTTAAGCTGTCTTTACGTTACTATATTCAGATGCTAAATTTGGAAATAAACTTCCATGTTTACTGAAAGAAAATAAAGAATAAGACTCCTACTGTGTTTCATGAACATGAGCAATTTGGGCCAAACATCCCTGAATTAAGGCCACCGAACATTAGCTACATGCCTGACAATGGCCCCCTGAACACAGATCTTAAAATTCAGTTGACAATTTCAGGTATTATAAGATCAGCTTTCAGAATTTCACTTCTATTAAACATCTCTTAACTACTTGGCAGTAGCAGAATTGGTTCCCATTAAACTTAATTTATGCTAATTAAGTGCTGCTCATTACCATTCTCTATCATTAGGCAAAATCCTTTTTTTCTGGGAATAGTCATAATCAAGAGGCAACTTCATTTCAGCATATCCAATTTTAAACAGCATTCTGCAATAAAGTTCATTTATAGAGCAACTCACTACAAATCACTTTCAAAATGCTCCATGTAGCACCAGTGGAAAACCTGGCTTGGAGCAAGAGGCAGCAGGCAATCTGCATGCAGAGTGCTCCTGAGCAACAGAGGGAAGGGCCCTTTTTTATACATCCTGAGAAAGCAGCAGCAAGAGCTTGTCCGGGCCAGAATGAAGGCAAGTGGCATATTTGTTCATTTGTCAGTGGAGAGCTTCAAGGTATATCATAATAAAGACTCTTCAAGAGGAGAAAATAACAAGGTGCAAATTTTCTCCAAAATGAAAAGCAAAAGGTGAGACAGTACAAAGCTGCATATTTGCAGCTGTGTCAAGTGCTCTGGAGGGGTGGCATAGGGGACAGAGGGGCCACAGTGGGCTGGAGAACCAGGGCTGGGATAAGCTTTCTCAAAGGCTACTCCCATGTTTTCAGTAAGAGACAACATGCTGACACTGATCAAAATGATGAATGTGGGAGACCTGGGAGAGAAAGCCTCTGAGTGAGCTCAGGTAGGCTGGGCTCAGTGAGAAGGCTGAGAATTTCCAGGTGACTACTGGTTGGGATGTGTGGGCTTCCAGCACATGGGGGTGAGATCCCCACTGCATTCAGTGGGAGCCCTGCTGAGCTGAGATGGACTGCCTTGGGAAATCCCACCCATGCTGTTTTACACCACCAGCCCAGGACACTGCAGAAATCACTTCTTTTTTTTTTTTTTTTTTTCAAACAGCAGTGCCCTGTGGAGTAGCTGTGGTGCTCCTGAGGGTAAAATTCTGCCTTACCATGAGTGACTCAGAAGTCCTTTTTATCTATACTCATTTAATAATTAGTACCCGTTACTTTAAAAATGCAAGTCTCACAGCAGTAGAACTGTCCCAACCCTTTTTCCCTATAACCTTATAGTCATCCCAGAGATCCGAAGAGTGCAGGAATGCAGTATTCCAATTCACTGTCCAGTCAATAAAGTGAAAAATGCCATTCCTGATTTAGCAGATGGCAGCAGAAATGCAATGCAAGGAGCAAGAACACTAATATAGAAATCTATATCGATTACAGTTTAAATCACATTGCAGTCCTGAAACGATAATAGCAATCCTTTAAAAGCTAATGCTGATCCTGTTTGTATTAGAAATCAGTTCAATGAGTTTGGGGTTTTAATTGTTATAAAAGTAATTACCTTTTAACCTAGACCCTCCAACACCAAACTCTGTTCCCACAAAGGAAAACAAATGATCTGGCAGAAAAAAAAAGCCTCCAAAGGGAAAAAAAAAAAACAAAACAAATCTCTTCCTTCCTCACTCTTAAAGCCAAGAACGTAGGGAAGGGATTTTTATAAAGGAGATGGCTGGAAATTCCCATGGCACAGTAAGTGCAGATGCATTATCCAGGCAGCTCTATCTACTATCGTATGAGGTAATTTCTGGACAACTGCACAATATAAGAAGGAAGAAACTGAGCCTTTAGAAACTGCTGACAGAGTAAAGCCTTCCTTCATTGGGTAAAATTGGTATTTATGCTATAGAATGATTTTTTTGATATGTATTGTAATAACTACATGCACAGCAGTGTTGGCAAACCTAAACTTTGTCTGTTTGTTAACTGTCTTCATTCAATCTGTAATTAGTGCTGAAGAAAAGCAGTTTGATGAATCATTTATATGATAAGAAGAGAAGAATTAACATGGGACAAACAGCAATCCTGACTGCTGCATCAGCCTGGTGGTAGGTGAACAGAGCAAGTCCTGGGCATGCAGGGAAAAAGTGCACAGGCTGACTAGAGTATCCTGACAGATCATGATTTGACTGTGAGCTTGGCAGTAACTTCATGGTTACAGGCACTAAAGTTCTTTGGGTCTGTATCAGGAAACCTGAATAAGGTACATTATCACAACATCTACTGTCACCACTGCAAGCAAAATATTATGTTCAGCACTGCTGTTAACGCATCAAAAGAGAGCTTGATAAATTGGATATGGCTGTAAGTTGTAAGATTGATTAAAGGATGAGAAAACACATCTTAGAGTGATAATCTCGAGCTCAATTTATTTAGCTTATGAAAGAGAAGGTTAAAGTATGTCTGATCACTAAGTAAATACTTACCTGGGGAAAGAAACTCGTAAGAGCAGGCTGTTCATCCTAGCAGAGGTGCAATGGTCCCATTAGTGGAACATCACACCAGGCCAATTTTGGCTGAAGAAAGCTACATATTTTCAGTAATAACGGCATGAAATACTGGAATGATGGACTGAAGCTCCCAAAGGTGCATTTCAAGGGTGTGTTTTGTGTTTGTTTTTTTTTTTTTAAGCCTAGAAAATAAGATAATTTTTGATCAATCTGAATTTTCTTTGCTTTTCAACATTCAACAGTAGTCATTCAATTATGAAAAAAAACAAATGCCATATATTGCTTATAGCTCATTTTGTTTCTTTGAAACCTGTTCAAGTTTTGAGCACACACGCCAGCAGGTCTTTAATTACATTATTGTAAAAATCTTTACAAAATCTTCTATGCATTATTGTCTTTAATGCTACATATGTTGCTATACGTCCTTGCATCTCTATCAACACCTGCTCCCACACAGTGCTTCCTCAAGCTCCAATTTACTCACCCCAGTGCACAGCAGATCTGGAGCTGAGACCCACTGTGTCCCTGCTTTAGCACGAGGGCTGCTCCTGCCACAGCTCTGATAGCTTTTACCTTTCCTCTCACTCTTTTCAGTTCATTTTTTTTTCTAACTTCCCCTTAGAAGAGCACAGACTCTCGTTTTCCCCCTGCTCTCTCAGTTCTTGGCAGACAGTTTCTGGCAGCATTTACCTGGGTTACCCCAGTGCTACAGGCAGAGAAGAAAGAGAGGTGAAGAGAAAGGAAGAACAGAGGGGAAAAACAATCTACATTTTTCATCTCCAGGAAAGGCAATAGGAGACATCCTGGGAGCTGTGTCCCTCTGACTGCCCCACGCCTCTCCAGCTGTCTACCCAGATGTTGTGAAGACACGGCAGGGCAGGGGAGCCTTTCACTGCAGGGTGGCTGCAAGCCAGGTCCCTCTCACAGCAGATGCCTTTCAAGGCTTTCTTGTCCTTCATGAGGATTTCCACAGTTCTTGCACCCTTCTGATGACTTCCAGTCCCTCCCAGCAAGCAGTGGGAGGTTACCACTAGCTCTCATGCTGCTCACAGCTTGAGGAATGGAAACCCTGAACATGCCTTCAGCTCTGCTCTGTGCTTTAAGAGATGCACTGATGCTGAGGATTCTCCAGCCACCTCCCTGCAGGCTCCCAGTGCTCAGACCCAGTACACTGCTCCCAAAAGCCAAGGTCCTCACACATTTATCCCTGGACTGCAGCTAGCAAAGCACAGAGCCTTCCCCTCTGACTGCCGTGACCGGGTCTTCTCCTTCCATCTCCTTTTCTCCTCACCTACCCTGCTCCAGCCTGCACTGCCCACAGGCCCAGAAAAGAATCACAGAATCACAGAATCACAGAATTGTAGGCGTTGAAAGGCACCTCCAGAGATCATTGAGTCCAACCTGCCTGCAAAGCAGGCCCTCTACAGCAGGCAGCACAGGTAGGCATCCAGGCGGGTCTTGAATATCTCCAGAGACGGAGACTCCACAGCCTCCCTGGGCAGCCTGTTCCAGTGCTCCATCACCCTCACTGTGAAGAAATCCCTTCGCGTATTGGTACGGAATTTCCTATGCTATAGTTTATGGCCGTTTCCTCTTGTCCTGACCTCACAGAATGCTGGCAAGAGGTTGGCCATGTCCCTTTGACTCCCACACTCAAGATATTTATAAACATTAATAAGATTACCTCTGAGTCTTCTCAAGGCTGAACAGACCCATGTCACCCAGCCTTTCCTCATAAGAAAGATGCTCCTGGCCCTTTATCATCTTTGTGGCCCTTCGCTGGACTCTCCAGGAGATCCCTGACTTCCTGCTTCCTCACTGTGCTCCCTTCTCAAAAACAGAACTTTAAGCTCTCAAAACACACGGACAGGCAGGGCCTGAATCCCTGTCCCTTGCAGAAACCACTTCACTTAGGGCAAGACACTACTAGTAGCAGCTGGGAGCAGTGAACAAAGAAGAAATGGGCCCAACAGACACCCTCGAATGAGGGCTCTTTGTATGGAATGTCCACGCCAGCAGCATAAGTAAAACCCTCCCCAAAGCCCCCAGCTAGGCAGGCGAGGTGCCGACCGACCCACTGCCAGCCCGCTGGGGTCGGTGCCAGGTGCAGCAAGGCAGGCCTGCTGTCAGCTGCTCGGCCTGCAATGCCCGGGCAGCAGCCACCCTGCCTCCCTGCTGGCAGCCTGGCTCAGGGCATTTTGGAAGCACTGCAACGTTTCCACCGTCTGGTGTTTGTGCAGTATTTTGGAACCACAAGCCAATTAAAGCTTTCTGTTTGCCCTTCTCAGGATGGGAAGAGCACCAGGAACAGTATTGCCACTTCTGCTCTTCTGCCTGCTGGGAATCCCTCCCAGCTGCACACTCTGTGCTTGGCAGGCTGGTGGGATGGGGAGTAAGTCTTCTCTTGGGTCTTTCCAAGAGGTCTTTCTATGAGGAAAGGCTGGGTGACCTGGGTCTGTTCAGCCTTGAGAAGAGAAGACTCAGAGGTGATCTTATTAATGTTTATAAATATCTTGAGTGTGGGAGTCAAAGGGACATGGCCAGTCCCTGCGACTCAGGGAATGCCTTTGTACTTATTCATGTGAGAAGCAATACATTTAGTAGTTCTACCTGCTGACTTTCATCATTTGATGACCAGTCTGTATATGCCAAAACGATTCACTCAGGGCTGGCCAAAGGGGCTACCTCAGAACACAGCTGAGCCCAAAATGCTCACAGCACTCCAAGAGTCCCAGTGCCACGTACAAGCCCTCAGCCTCTGCCTCTCTTGCTGGTAATGCTGTTTGCTGACCCGGAGTTACTACAGTTGACAAAACCTGTATTTTGGGAAAGGGACCTCTTTTTCACTCGGTGTTTGTTCTATGCCCTGATCCACAACTACAGCTCCTGCTCTCTGCAGTACAGCCATTAGTCCACGTGATTTCATCCACAACACGCATCACAGCAGAGATCTGAGAAACCAGTAGCCTTCAATGCGTATAGTACAATGTGCATAGTGGGGCTTTTATATTCACTTATTTAAAACCAACGAACAAACCCCCTCAGTGCCATTGTTAAGAAAATCCAAACGTATTTGTTGAGATCTTGGCCCCTTCCCACCTTCTCTTTATCCTGAATCTCATATGGGAGCAGCTGAGATCAGTCAGCTACAAAACTAACACAGTACAACTAAAACAAACAAAATCACTGATAGGTTACATACATCACTTAATATAAGAAACCTCTACTGATTTATTACGTGATTAATTCTTGCAATATGTAAAAAGGTTAAGTTAATCATTTAGGTAGAGGTATAATAATACTGGGCTCAAATGACACCTTGCTGCAATGCAGTTAGCCTGCAGAACTAATAAAAACTGATCATTAAAGCAACTGGATTTGGCTTTGTTTAGAATTACCAAAGGATAAAGGGAAGCAAATTAATTACAAAGAGAAAAATGGGTAAAGTAAAATAAATGGACAGATATTAGTGAATACAGTACACATTTACTAAAAAATTAGAGAGCATAAAAACTTTAAATATGGTCAGCAGTGAGGTGCAAAATATTCCACATTAACAGGTTACTCACTGCTGTGCCAGAATATAAAACAACAGGACAAGGTGCAACCAGGGGTCACTTCCATCCTTCTGCACTTCATTACTTTCTACTTCACTTGGAAACACAAAAAAGAACCAAACAGAATAATTACATGTGTGAAAAATAAAACACTTTGTAAACTGCACTAGACTGAGGATCAGATTTCACCACTGGACATAGCTTCCACCACTACTGTTCCTATCACATTTTTTTCTGTACGCACCATCTGAATTTCACTGTGAAATATCAAATTTGTACTTGAAAAATTACCAGCTGTTTCTATAGTGAAAGTGTCAAAATGTTTAATAGAAGATTAAACAAGTGCCTGCTTTAAAAAAAAAAAACAAAAAAAACCCCAAAAAAACAGCAGTTCCTCCTTTTCAAATTAGTCTCACTTATGTCTAGAGACAGAATACTGCAATTTACACTTAGTTTTTACAAAGGATTTGTTTCTGGCTTGCATATTCCATCCTGTCTTAACCAAATACTAGAAAGAGATGGTAGAAAACTATCTATCTGTTAACTACCTACAGAGTACTGACTTGAGAGTTCCTCACTAAAATTTGGGACTTCATTGTGTAATCTCTAGAGGTCATATTTTACAATACATCACTTATTATGTAATGGTTTCAGTGATTTCTGCATAGCTCAACTTCAGAAGAGGGAATGCTTGCACCATGAAATATTCACAGCACTGGGGAATTAGAGATGCAGTAGAGAATTATTTTTCATAAGTGCCTTGTATAGCTCTGAAGGTACTCCAGAGGGTAACTCAGAGCCAGGATCTCATTCAAGTTCTCTGAACTACATTGTGGGAACAGAGATTCTCCTGTCATTCACAGTCTACTCAGGAAGTGTAGGGAGAGCCGCTTTCCTGAAATAGGTGGTGAAAATGTGTCCTGAAATAGGTGGTGAAAATGTGTCTTTAATCATTCAAAATGAAAATCAAGGGATTTTACATGTGACTATATGCTGATAATTCACTTAGCAATGTTTTGAGGAGGTTCCACATGGAAATCCCTCTGACTGAACACTCTCCTTATGGACAAACAGCTGGATGAGCTCTAAAGACAGAGCTACTTGTTTTTCATATAAATAAGACCTGTACATATGCTACAGTTAAGCTTCAAAACACAAATGTAACTTTGCTTGATGCTGCACCTATGAGAGAAGGACACACGCCTTTTCCTCGAGGCAGGCAGTTCTCCTTTGACACTGGCCAAAACCTAAAATGTGGTGCTGGGAGCTGTGGTGGAGCTGAAGCCCAGGACCAGCTAATAGCAGCACTATCACCATCCCATGTACACTGGTACCAGTGCTGCAGCACTACCAAAGAAGAAGAGAACATTTTACATGCACTTCTGGCAAACTAGGTGAAACAGGTCATTAAGGAAAATAAAAATAAGCAGAGCTCAACATTTTAGGAAGAAAGCAATCCCTTAACAGTGTAACATGCGTAACTCCTATTGCCAGTGCCATTGAACCCACACTGATCAGGTTGCAGCTCTTTTAGCCATTTGGGTCTACAGTTGAGTTACACAGAGTGACCCTAAGGCTAGATCCCTGACCACTTGAGGCTAGGACTGGAAACAGTGCTAACTGCAATCCCAAGGACAATGCACTTCAGGGCCTGTTTTCAGAAAGTCCCTTAAAATATATACTGAAACTACTTTCTACATCTTTATTCTATGCTTTAACTCAATAGGCAGTCTTGAAACCCATACCCCGAAGTGTCACAACGCAGCTAAAGCAGTGACTTTCCAAAAGGCCCAGATCAGCAAGGTCAACCAGGAGTGTGGCATTTCTAAACCCTGCTCCCATATCACACAGTGTGGGGCGCCTGGATATGCTTTGCTGCCACTACTGGCTACTCTGCTCAACTGGTTACACAGGCCAAGGTCTCTTGGGTAAGGTTCAACAACAGAAATGGAGCCAGAAAGAAACAGAAGGGCACCTGACCCCAAGCTGGTGTCAGGTGAAATACATAAAACACATTTGATAATATTTAATTGCTTAAGATATGATTTACAGATTATTTTTCACTATTCTCATATTTTGTTTCTACTTTCATATGTAACACACTTAGAAGAAAACACAACACAGAGTAAGAGATGCTATTGATAAAATTATGGAGCAACTAAAGAAGAAACCAGAAATGAAAGAAAAAGTGTATACCAAGTTCCAGTAAAGAATATCTCACTTCCTGTGATAATGGCAGATAAGATTTTCATAAAAAATAAATAATCTGCTTTGATAATAATTATCTAAGAAGCATCCTTCTTAGCAGCACAGCACAGTGTCAGCTCTTAGATACTGAATTAGATTATGAAGGCGAGTATTACTCTTATGCTGCAAACAACCTGCAAGATTGCAAGTAATCTGGCTGATGAAGTTTTAAAGTAGATGAGTCCAATTAACATTTGCTAATGCTTTTATAGAAAGTAGGTCCTGACAACAAAAAAAAGGAAAGGAGAGCCTCTGTTTTTGTTCCGTAATAACAAGATCAATTATTTAATGGATAATGACCATTTCATTATTGTGATAAATGTAGGTTTTTACATTGAGTTGGATTCAGTGCAGCAGAATATTCTGGTTAAAAAGAGATTAATAGGAAGTCAACTAAAAAAATTCAAATGTTAACTTGCCCAAAGGAGAATCATTACAAGATGTTTTTAAGGGCCATTTGTAACAAATTGTTACTGATCTGCCTGTATTTTTCAACACTTTTCATCCATGATACAAATACAAATCAATTTTTGCTCCTTCTAGAACCTGTGCGTGACATAGGTAAATAAAGAAGAAAAAAGAGTAGTTATGCTGAGGAATTCAGATTCTCCCTTCCATTCAAGAAAATACTTTGTAATGGAATCAAATGTGAGATTATACCTCAAAACACAACCAATGAAGACCATAAAGTAAACCTGAACAGGCAGGTTCAGCCTGAGTAGTAGCTGTGCACGGCTGTGGCCAGGCTCAGGCACTGATTTTATCCTACTCTGTTGCAGGTCTGAAAGTGGAACTCAATTACATTAGTACTGTCAGCCCCTTTTTATACATAAATATTGGAAATATGGAGAAGCCCTCTTTTTGTTTACATAAAGAAACTCGTCAGCTTCCTTGATTCCAGTGGAGCTGTATCTTCCTAGAGAGAAACTAGTGATACTACTGAACTCCTCAGCCAGCCAGGAAACTTGATCCTGATGATGGGAAACTGAAGAAGAGGAATTCAAATAAAAAGCCAGGTGTAAGAGTTCAAAGTGAGTATAAACAAACCCCAGGACTGAATGTCCAGAGAAGTGGTATATTCTCCATCTCCTGCCGGTTCCAGATCATGCACTTAACCTTTCCTGCAAGGTACATTTAAGTAAAAAATGAATTACTTGACTCAGTCAGGGAGCAGCAGGACTGCTCTTGCCTATGATTTCTAGAAGGACTTTCAGTGCAACCTTATGGCATCTTCAGGTTTTGAGCTCCACAAGCTACTGAAAAATAAGTAGTGATCTTCACATATGTTCAACAGAAGTGTCTTCTTATTTACATGTGAGAACTAACATTGTCATGTCCACAAAAAGAAGTTTAAACATGTTAATTATTGATCACCCTAACTGGCATTTTGAATTGACTTCAGTTCACTACCTCATCTGGCCTTTAAACAAGATGAGAAACACAGCAGTAGCTTGAATGAGTGTCCAAATAAAGTGAGGCTTATGCCTGACTTCTAAAGCCTGCACTCTTTTACTCCAGTATTAAACATACCAACCTATAGATATATGCCTGATCCCAATACCAAAGGAACTGTCACAGAAAGTAACATATTAATAACAAATTGTATTATTGCACGATATCTACAGTGATGTCAATTGAAGGAAAAATGCATCTTGTCTGGCTTTCAGTACTTGTTTCCGTCTTTTCTCATGCCTTCTGCTCCTTCAGGCTGCTGCTACTTGTGAACCTTTACTGTTTGTATGGAAGCATGCAATTCAAAATACAGCAAAGATATCCTTTCCTGTTCCTTTAATTGTTCTCCTTTTCTGGCTACGTGAGATGGCATTGTAAAAGCTCAAAAGCTGTTATTTGCTGTCTGAAAACAGCATAATTTAGAGTAGCATGATGCCTGATGTGTTTGGAGATGAGGCTGCTATGGAAGTTGCAGAACAGTAAGACTCTGATTACGTTACCTTCTTTTCCACCCCAGAACCACCTCTCAAACCCCTCCTGACCCATCTTCTTCAGCCATTATTTGTACTTCAGCCAAGTCTCCTGGGTGAATTTACATATGTCTGTTTCACTGATGATCTCATTTGCTCTCCTAGGAAATGTTAAGCACAAAGAGTTATGCAGATCAAAAAAATGCTTTATGAATGGAACTCTGAGCAGGGAAAACTTGTGTTTTCTTAATGAGCACCTGCTGTAAGAGCTGCTACCGTTGATCTCAGATGACACCAGAAAGAGAGAGATAGGTATTGACTGGTGTCTGCAGGGTGCAAGAGGAATGGCTGAGGGTCTCCTGGCAGCACAGCTCGCAGTATTTCCTTGGAGATGTGCGAATTGCAGGTATTAACATTATCCTTGCAGCCCCAGTTACACAGATCTGCAGTGCCACAGAGGAGAATCAGTAAGAGGTTTTCCAGAAAAGGAGATGCAAATGAGCGTCCCATTTACTAGCACTGTTACTTTAAAGGAGATATAGATTAAATAAAGCCCAACTTGCTGCTTCTGAGTAGGCAAATGGTTGTGGGTAAGATGCTTCCTACTGTGTTGACTTCTTAAATCTACCAGTGCCTGCTCAAGAAGAGCTGCAGCTGATTATACTTGATGTGCTAAATGTCACTTACTCATGATATGTGATGTTTCTTCCTGCCTCCCATGGATTAGAAGAAAACAGGCTGAGCTGTAATTTTGTACTGGCAAGATAAAGTTCAGCCATGAAAGGGCCAAGGAAACACTGTCAGGCTGGTGAGGATGGTACAAGATGGGAAGAAAAATATAGCACATACTTGAACTACATTAAAAAAGCTTAGGAGATATTTTAAGGAGATAAAACACTTGCTAATTTGATGCTTATATTAAAATTGAACCCAGATTGGATAGTGGTAAAAAACATGTCCCTGCAACTAGCATTTCCATATTATATGTTGTGAATTTTGTCTTGAGGGCAGAAGAAAACAGAGAGCAAAAGAACACTTTCCCCTTGAGTCAGGCTGTTTCATGTTCCTGTATCAGCAGGTGACATACCAATTGGGGTGAAATGAATCAATCAGAATAGGATAAGTCAGCATTTTTGGAACTCTACCATGACAGTATCTTAACCTAGGAAGGTGTTTTCAATTTCAGTCTAGTATTGTTGTTTTTTGGTAAAATTATGTGATACTAAGCGCAGCAAATAGCTCAGTTGCCAAATAATAGTAGTATTTTATTAACTTCTGCTGTGATAGTTCTCTGGGAGGACAAGTTGTAAGGGACTGTGAATCAGAGAAGAGGGAACAGTGAGTGGACTTCTCTAATAACCCAGTGTCATTCCCACTCATCACTGACAGTATATCAGGTTGAAATTTCTCAAATTGACGAAACCATACAGATAGCGCTTCCCAAAGAGAAGTAGAACTGATTTTAACATGGGGTTCTCAGGTCAAATGGGAGAACAACCTGGTGCTGGGGCTCATTACTGAAACAGTCTTCTTTACATAAGGGTTTATGAACTGGAGAAAAGGATGAATTACACAGACAACAGGATGCTGTCAACATGAACTGAAGGCTTATCAGAAAAGAACTGTATGTCATTAGTAAACATTCAGTCTAAGAGAAGCTGCTAATATCTTGTGTATCTTGACATTAAGAACAGCAAAGCTGAAGTATCTTTAATTTCTGGCTGTACTCAAAGAGAGATGAAAAGATTATGTGTTCAGGAGCCAGGTATTTTAGCAAACATGTTGTTTCTCTCACATAAATTAAAAAAAATATGCAGTAACAAGATCATCATAAGTAAGCTCCTCTGGATTAAGTTAGTATCACCTGCAAACAAACAGGAAAAAAATCATCTGAGAAACAGCAATGATCAGGTTGAGAATTTGTGAGTTAAAATTAGGGACTAGACAAAGGATATCTAGAGACTGGGGTCTACTACAAGCCATCTGATCAAGGAGAGCCTGCTGATGAGGCCTTCTTGCTTCAGCTTCAAGAGGCATTGTGCTCACAGGCTCTCATGGTGATGTGAGATTTCTACCACCCACATGTCTGCTGGGAAAGCAACACAGTAGGCTGCAAGCAAACAAGGAGACTCCTGGAGTCTGCTAAGGATGACTTCCTGGTCCAGATAGTGGACCGATCAACCAGAGGAGAAGTGTTACTGGACCTGGTGCTCACCAATGCAGAGAAGATCATTAAAGATGTTATGACTGGAGGCAGGATGGTTGGACTAGATGATCTTTAAGGTCCATTCCAACCCAAGCCATTCTATGATTCTATGATTATTTTCCATGCCATTTCTTGCACATGATAGAAAAAGAACAAACACTGGGAAGATTTTTCTTAAGTGGTGGAGGATAGGCAACTGCTGTCAAACTTTCTTCCATGGAATAAAGTCTGTCCCTGCAGTCCTCCTTTCTGACAGTCCCTAGGACATGGCCTCTATCGCTACCATGGGGATACTATCTATGTGTGGGAAATGTGAAAAAACAGATTATGTGATAAGGCAGATGATGCCTATCTGTCACTTGGCTGCTGCATGTCAGACCACAGAACAGAGAAAGTTTGAGATGACAGAATTCATCCCCAGTCAGAGCCTGGCCAGCCATTTGAATCATACTCCCAGAATCCAGGCACACAAAATGTAGTGCCCTCATGATTTAGGAGTATGATAGCAGATCATGTAAAGATACCTGAGCTAGCTGCAAATTAGTTAGCATGGGCAGCAGCAATCAGTCATAGAATAAGCTTCACCAATTAGCCAAGATCCTTGGGGAGAGATACACGAAGCCAGCGCTGCTAGAGGCATGCTGCTGACCTGCAGGTATGCGCCATGTCACCTGAGCTCAGCAGATACAGGCTAGGTATCTCCACAAACTTACCTCTGGATGACAACACTCTCATACGCTTGGGAGCTCTTGAAATCTCATCCGAATGCATTTAGATAAGACATTTTTGCTCAGGCCAGGAGAAATCCCCGTCTTCAAGAAATACATGTTCCTGACCAGAATTTCCTGTTTAACCTGGTTCAAGTCCTAAGAACTCATTTTGATGAACAACCATGTTAAGAGAAGCATCTACTTATCCTTAGGTCCTTTTCACCTTTTTTCATCTAGAAGATGAAATTCACTTTTCACAGTGAATTTCTCAATTTTCCTTTCATCCTTTTAAAGGTTGAAGTACACTGTTGTATTTATAGAAAAATCATATTTATCAACAGCTAACATATGGGATGTACTGAATAGCAGTAGTCAGTATTTATATCTTATGTTATGTTTGCAGCCTCACTCCTCTTGTACTGGTGGGTGATGCACTAACTCACAAATTAAATATTAACACTGATGGCAACTGATTCACTAAATAGGAATGTTTCAGTAAATTACAGCAGCACCTGCTGTTACATACTGGCATTTATGAGACCTGTATTGATGAATTTTAATGCTATGGTGTGTTAGAGATGCTAACTAGTAAGTCCTATTATCAAATTAATATAGCTCATGAAAACCAGTAATAATTATTCTGCATTTAATAAAGAGGTTTTCTACTGGCTGCAACATTTGTCTTCATGTTCAAGGTTGTATACTTAGGTCTACTAAGTTCAGATCAAGAGAGGCAATAGGATAACCTAAACAAATTCTCCTGTAAAAAGCAAAGTTCAGCACTGAAGCAGTATTCTAGCATGAGTTGAATGCTTTTCTGTGATGTCTCTAACTCTTTTCCATCCTCCTCAGACTGGACAGCAGAGCAACTACAAATCCCAAACCATACTTAGTTTGATTTATGGGCAGTGAAGCTGCCTCTGCTGCAACCTGTCCTTTATTGGTTTGTGCTCTGATGGGAAACAACGTACTTCTAGAACTGAACTGGCTCTTCACCATGAGATTTATTTCCTGAGATGCTGCAAGTTGCAACCACTATGCTAGCCTAATGCAAGCAGATTGACCTCCTGGAGTTCCTCCCATCTTGTTCTTCCGCACTGCTGCTGCAGTAAACTGACTTCTACCAGAACACGTGCTGCTTTATAAAGACAAAGGAAGAAAACACATGAGGCTCCAACTAAACAGCTTTGTTTATTTTTAAAATCTTGGATTCTTCCCAAAGAGGAAATATCATTATGGGGTCAGGGTTGCTTTGTGATGTCAAGTTTCTCCCTTTCACCCTGTCACCTGTGCTCTATGAACCATCTTATGCCAAAAAGGAAACTCTTGACAGAGTGTGAAGTGCATGCTGACATTGGGGCACCTTTCAACTCTAATCTCATCATATGAATGGGTCTAGATATCAAATAGTTAATGCTTGCTGCTGTCTAGTGTTTCTTCATTGTCTCTGGCAACACATTGGCAAATACATTAGTACACTGGAGAAACACTCCTGTCTGCCTGAAGGCCAACAGCTGTGCTTTCATTTTCTTCAGTGAAAATCACTCTAGTTCAGTGGAAAGGTTTGTTTACGTGGGAACTCACTATTTCTGAGACAGATCCTCAAATTCCACTGTGTTTCTTTCATCAGTCTATAGTTGTCAATCTGACAACTTTCAGACACTGATGATTAGAAGTGTTTGGTGCTTGCAGAATTGGTTTAGATTAAAATTTGTTTATAAAAGAGATAAAAATAAAATACACATTTGAAACCCAGGACAGCTATGTAATGTGAAGAAACTGCCTAACACATACTGACAACACAACTTCATACAATGCTTAGAACGCAAACTGTGCAGTCCTCTTGCACAACTGGCACTCATCAGACAGAAATCTCATCTCAAATCCTCACTGCCACTTTCCAGCCAGTGCTGTTAGGAGTGCTCAAGACTGCGAGCCTAGCAAGCAGTTCAGGCAGATCATCTTATGGAACTATCATCTGTCATTGTAACTTAATTATTTGGTATCTAGACTATTTCTACTCAGTAATGTTTTTTCAGCACTTTCAGTAGTGGATCATTCGCTTGGCTTTTAATTTCATTTTTACAATTCCAGTCTAATCTATGACCTAGCAGGATTATATTAGCAGGCATTAATTTTGAGTCACACAGAAAGAACTTCAGCAGAAGACAGCCTCTTTATTTTGCATATGCTTTAAAAAAAACTACCCCAAACAAGTATTTCTCCAATTATTATTTCTTACAAATTTTCTGAAGCTCTTCAGGTTAGACTTATTAAAAAAGATAGTGCTCTATTATCACAGTGCATTTAAAATACGTATTAAACACAAAACTACGCATAAGTTTGTTTTATGCCAAAATAAAACCAGCTCTATAGCAAGCTTTGGAATCTTAGGCTACTTCTCCCAGTCAAAGAAGACAGACCTTATTTGAAGCAGCTCATTATGCATACAATACATGTCAGGCCCTGTCACGCACCCTTGTACACATCACAGCCCTGCACGGGACCTTGCCTTTTGCCTGCCTTATGTCCACTGCTGTTCCCTCCACAGGGAATCCAACAACACCCCAAGTCTTTTTTAAAGACTTCCTTCAGGAGCTGCACAATCCACAGCTGTCTGTGGTGACACACAGGAGCCTTTCTTTATTATTATTATTTTTTTTAATAGAGCAGAATACAATGAATCAAAGCTTTTGTGCAGGAAGGAACAGCAGAGTACGCACAGATGTGTAGATGCTGGCAGCCACAGCAAAATCCAAACTCTCCAAACTAAAATGCTCTTGGCACTCCTTTCAGCACTACTCCTGGCCCTGCATTTCTTCATTCTTAGGAACATTTTCATAAGTGTTGCCAATTTGCTTCTCTTTCCAAGCTCTGGCCATGCTACTCAAACTTCCCTGGCCTCTCTCAGCTGATCATTTAATAGTATAAATTACAGCCTCATGCCAGCCAGGCTGGGCAACAAGTACTGCTTCCCTGCTCTCTTCTCACAAAGAAGAGCTCCTCTTTTCTGTCAAAGTGCATCATGACACCGAAGTGAACAGAGTGAATTGAATTGTTTCTGCTTTTCAGAAACACGATGTAGAAGTCTCTGCCACCCCCTATAGTGGGCCATTCCCAACACTTTGGCTCAAGCTCCACACAGCCTCCCCCTAAAAAAGCAAGGGGCCTTTTGTTTTCTGCTCAAGGAAAATGGACAGGAGGGGCTGCACATGCACACACAGTGCTGTGAGGTACTTCACCCAATGATCACAATCACAGAATCACAGAATAGCTTAGGTTGGAATGGACCTTAGAGATCATCTTCTACAACCCCTCTGCCATAGACTGGGTTGCCAACCACCAGATCAGGCTGTGCAGGACCTCATCCAATCTGGCCTTGAACACCTCCAGAGATGGGGCATCCACAGCTTCTCTGGGTGGCCTGCTTCAGTGCCTCATCACCCCGAGTAAAGACTTCTTCCCTAACATTTAATCAGTTTTTCCCCTCTTTTAGTTTAAAGCCATTCCCCCTTGTCCTTTATCACTATTAGATCATGTAAAAAGTCACACCCCCTCCTGTTCATAAGCTCCCCTTCAAGTACTGGAGGGCCACAGTGAGGTCTCCCTGGAGCCTTCTTTTCTCTAAGATAAACAAGCCCATCTCCCTCAACCTTTCTTCATAGGAGAGGTGCTCCAGCCATTTGATGATGTCCATTTGATACTGATATTTCTCAACACAAATGGTTTATATGAGAACCACGAGCAGTGAATAAACACATTCTTCCCTCCCAGGGCCTTCCACATTGCAGGCTCCAGTCTTTGGGTATCTCTCTCTACTCCTGCTCCACAGCACTTTCTGCAAATCTAGCTTGTCTTTGTTTTCATCGTACTACCAAGCAATCTCCTCTGCAGTACCAAAGGCTCATATAGTCAGAGTTACACTGCTATTTAGTGATGATGTCCAGTTCATGGTGAGATTTCTGGCAGCAACCAGGTAGCAAGCCCAGGGCCATGTACATGTAGCTCAGCATCAACCTGTGTATCACCAGCAGACACTGCATGGTGTTTCTCCTTCCGTGCTCCAGCGGTGCAGCACCCTACCTGGTCTGTGCATCTCTCTTATTATCCTTTGGGTACCACTGGATGTTTCTCTCCTTGGATGGACTGGAGACTTGGAGTGCTTACTATATTTCTTAACTAACTAGCCTATAGATTTGCTATACAGAAAGGAAAAATGCCTTGTTTCATCCATTTATCTTAAAGAACAAATAAGATCCATGAAGGTAAAAAAATGCAGAAGTCTTCCATAAGAGACAGTGTGGATACATGTATTTGCAAAAGTCAGAAGAGACAGGAATTAAACATCACTTAGTCTAGTTATGCTACTGTAACCTCAGAGCAGTGTCTCTTCCTCTCGTTAATGGAATGCTGTTCCCTTCTAAAAAGAAGACAACCACGACCTGTAGCCCTCCATATGCTCTCACTCCCTCCCAGAGGAAGTTGTCAAGTACTCAGAGCCAGGCCACGCAAACACTTGTGAGCCAGGCCCAGGTTGGCACCCAGCACTCTGACAGAGCTAGGTCCCTCTGCACTGCTCGCTGAGCTCCTGAACTCACTTATCTCCCGAACCTCCTGCTGCCATTGGGTCTTCCAGTGAGCCCGTGGAAAGAGAAAATAAGCGCTGATGGTCAGCTCTTCTCTGCCGTTTTTCCTCAGTTGAAGTTGCCAGAACAAGCAAATGCAGAAGCTGTGGGTTATTCCTTTGGCACCAACTCACTGGGCGGCTTTGAGTCACTTCAGATCTGTAACAGGGAGAGGGCCCTTCAATCATATCTAATACTTTCCTCTGCTGAAGCAAAAGGTGCCCCAAGAGGCATTCGACATTATCTGTTGAACTGCTGTAAAATTACAATTTTCCTCTTGTTATCTATTCGCAGGGGGTCTCTTGAGAAAGCCCACTTGGGCAGGGTTAAGTAATTTCTGAGGCCTCCCCTATGGCTGGTTATTCGGAAACTCAGACACACACCTGTAGTTAGCATTAATCATGGATGCCAGTCTGACTCCCACAGGCATAGGAGTCTTTGGCAGCTTTATGAATTAAACGTTACAGCTGGGATCTCATTTCTAGAAATGATTAAAGGCTTTAATTTTTTTGTAAGTTCCATCTTTGGTAGATTTTTCCTTGCCAAATCTTTTTTAGAAAAAGCTTACATGTTTCTTCTAAGATATGGTTATTCGCATCTTTTCTATCATCTGAGTATAGTGGTTTGCTGCTTCACAGGAAGTCTCTAATCACTTCTGGGTTATAGAGGAAGGATGAGGCATACATATATATATTTTTTTTCCTCTACAAAAAATAATTATTTTTTAAAAATCAAAGTCTATGAGAGCCTTGCTTATCTTTTGGGATCCTCAGTTAATGTTTTCCAGGGGGAGGCTTCATATTTGAAATTACAAAGAATTTGTGCTACTATTGGACCTATGAAATGATTTAGAATCACAGAATCATAGAATCACCAAGGTAAGAAAAGATCTCCAAGACCATCCAGTACAACCATCCATCTTCCACCAATGCTGCCCACTAAACCATGTCCCTTAGTACAACATCTAAATGTTTCTTGAACACCTCCTGGGATGGTTACTCAACCGCCTCCCTGGGCAGCCCATTCCAGCACCTGGCCACTCTTTCAGAGAAGAAATGGTTCCTAATATCCAACCTGAATCTCCCTTGGCACAATTTGAGGCCATTCCCTCTTGTCCTGAGAGAAAAGACCAACCCCCACCTCGCCACAACCTTCTTAAAGGGAGTTGTAGAGAGCTATAAGGTCTCCCCTGAGCCACCTCTTCTGTAGACTGAACAATCCCAGTTCCCTCAGCCTCTCTCCATGAGATTTGTGCTCCAGATCCCTCACAGCTTTGCTGCCCTTCTCTGGACACAATCCAGTGCGTCCATGTCTTTCTTGCAGGGAGTGGCCCAAAACTGAACACAGTACTTGAAGTGCGGCCTCACCAGAGCTGAGTACAGAGGGATGATCACTTCTCTGCTCCTGCTGGCTGCAATACTCCCGATACAAGCCAGGATGCCATTGGCCTTCTTAGCCACCTGGCACACTGCTGGCTCATGTTTAGCCAAATGCTGATCAACACCCTTAGGTCCATTTCTTCCACACAGTCTTCCAGCTGCTCTGCCCCAAGCCTGTAGTGTTGCCTGGAGTTGCTGCGGCCAAAGTGCAGAAGGACCTGGCACTTGGTCTTGTTGAACTTCATCCCACTGGCCTCAGTCCAGAGATCCAGTCTGTCCAGATCCCTCTGTAGGACCTTTCTACCTCCAGGGAGATCGACATGTCCAACTTGGTGTCATGTGCAAACTTACTGAGGGTGCAATCAGTGCCCTCATTCAGGTTATCAATAAAGATAATAAACAGGACAGGTCCCAGTACTGATCCCTGGGGAATACCAGTCATAACTGGTCACCAGCTGGATTTAACTCCATTCTCCACCATCATCTAGCTTACTTTCCTTTCCCATTATGTTCTTCATATCTCAGTGTGTCCAGACGCACTTTTGATTGGTGTGCACTTATAGTTACGCAGAGTTTCACAAGTTCTATCCCATTTTTAGGGGTTTTTGTTTGTTTGCTTTGAAACTGCTTCCTAATAGTTTAAGATAATTCAGCTTATTTTCATGTTACTTATTCTCTTCACTGAAAGATCAAGACCTTAGGTTGGGAAGAGAAGATCCATACTGCCCTCCATCCTCCCATCAAGCAGGCAGGTTGGTGCTGTATTGGTGCTGGCAAGAGAAGCGCTGCTGGCGCATCTGCTGAACATGTTTCCTTGAGGAGCTGGGGCGCTTCTGTTGCACATTCCACTTGAGGCTGGCCCCAGTTAAGCAGGGAACTCCTGTATTTCTTTCTCACTCTGCTTCTCTTCTCTGGCAGCCTGTCCCAACTAGCTCCTGCTCCTCTTCTTCCTCCTTGTACAGTAGGGTGCACCTGAGACTACATTTAAACTTCACACTGGGCAAAGAGGTTGTTAGCACTTCTCCATTTCCATCCCCCTCACACCAAAGTCATTACTGAAATACTTTTTACTGTCTGTTACTTTTGCATGCCAAGAGAACAGCATACACAACCAGGATGGCACCTTTTGAGAAGAAGCTGCAAATTCAAATGTCATGAGCACTTAAGAAGATCTAGTCTTCAGATACCAGACTATTCGCCCTGCAACAACCAATTGGGACAACTTTGAAATGATTCCCACATAACCCTGTCGTTTTACTCTTGCTCATGAACAAAGAAAGAGAATTGGATTTTCCAGCTGCAAACCCCAGACTGAGCCCTATTTTTGCTCTCTGAAAACCTGTTCACAATTCAATCTATATCACATTAAAAGGAAAGCGCAGTTAAGACAAAACAAAACAATTCTTCTAAACAAAGAACTAAGCACTGCAACAATTTGTAACACCTCCTCCCCTCTAGCATAAATGTATGACATAGATGACTGAGAAAAATATTCCTCCATCTGAGTGGATCTGGGAGCAGGGAAGATAATAAGCAGATAGATCAACATGTGTATATCTATACATAATAAGCTGCTGCCACTAAGGCTACCAAGTCAGCGTTATCTACCCCAATCTAGACTGCCTGTGGATGCATTCCCCAGTGCCTCTGTTCTGGCTGTCCACCCAACAGCTCAGCTCCAGTCATCACTGTGATGACTGCAGGCTTCTCTATGGCTGTGCCAGAAAATCTTTCCCAAGGAATGCTCTGTTTGCAAATAAGATGGTTGTTTAGGAGAAGTTCCTTTCTGTTCAGGAACTAGGTGTCCACATAACTCAGCTGTAGTGATCTGGTTCAGTTCTGCACATTAAGAAGAAGCCCCAAGTTACTTAAAGTATAGGAATATTGGGTCTCCTCCTTCCAGAAGCGATCAGGAAACTTCAGCTTCATTTATCATAGAGCAGACACAGAAACAGAGACTACAATAGTTTCTCATCTTATACAAACATTTCCATGATTAACAAAACCTTCATTGCTTCTGCCTGTCACCAAATGAATAAGAAAAACCATCCCATAGTTCTGAACCCTGTAAAAACCAAGGTGGCTCCCTGCTGCACCATGAGAAAACGCAGCAGGAACATACTGGCAGTCATGACTCAGGCCTTTCCCACGCACCTCGTCTTCACCTGGAGTGTACAGCTTCTGGCATGTGTGCTGCCCTGCCCTGGGGCCTTCAGCTTCGCTTTGCCCAGCACAGGCATGACTTCACACAGCCTTCTTGCACAATATCCTCGCAGGGAGGGTAAATACCATACAACAGATGACTTACACAACTGTTTGCTGACATGTTATTTGCTAAAACCCATGAATAAAACAAATAAAAGTGAGGACAATGCTGCTGCATGAAGCTTGCTGTGGAGCCCCACTTGGGGTGGTTCTCAGCACCCAAAGTTGAACAGGGATGGATGCCAGGTTCTCCCTTGATCCTCTGTACATTCTGTATGCTGGAGGCCTAGGCAATGACTGCCACTCACAGCAATGAAGCCAGGCACATAAAGCTAACTGCTGGTGAAGCAGTGGGCAGAGATGAAGGCCTCAGCAGTGAGGCGAGACTCGGGTGGACTAGTGAGGAAGGGCTGAGAGCTCACCTGCTGTGGGGCCAGGCAGCCAGAAGCAGGCAGGTCCTGACATGCTGCGAGGTGATGGCTGTTTTCCTGAACCCAGAAGGAAGGCAGGCTTCCTGTCCATAGGAGACTTTTCTAATGAGAAAGCCCTGCAGCATAGAGTGCTTTGCCCCACTATTTTTCTGGTAGCAGATACTTGTACACAGAACACTTGCTGTCTTTCTGCTCACCTCAGTCTTATTAGCTAATTTCTGTGTTAGATTTTTCATAATTGTTTTTTTTTCATAATCGTTTTCATAATTCGTTCACGTGGGAAAAGACCTGCTTAATTACACACCCAGAGGCAGGCTGCCTTCACACAGAAAGCTCTGCTGGCAACGCACCTATTTCCTCCCCAAGTGATGGCAGTGGTGCCATGTCAGGACCAGCATTGTGACACCAGCACTGCGCCGTGCCTGGGGACTGGTGTTTGCTGTCATCGAATTAGAGCATGACTTGGGTTGGAAGGGGCCTTAAAGGCCCTACCATCAACCAGCACAGACTGCCCAGGGCCCCCATCCCTTGAACACCTCCAGGGATGGGGCATCCACAGCTTCTCTGGGCAACATGTTCCAGCGCCCCACCACTCTGAGAAAAGAATTTCCTCCTAATATCTAACCTGAATCTCCTCTCTTTTAGTGTAAAGCCAATTCTCACTGTCCTGTCACTATCTGCCCATGTGAATGTGTACATCAAGATGGAGCATGAAAATTAGCATCAGAAAAAAAAGTTCAAAGTTTAATCTATATTTGTTTCTCATTTAAATCTCACCTAGTTTTTTTTTCTCATAAACTAAGCCCACAGTATTTTGATTTAAATTATAGCCATCAGTTAAATCATTTCAGGTATGACGTGTTGTAAAACTCATCCTTCAGCTAACACTGGAGAACTCGATTGTAATATCTGGGACTGAAATGGCTACTGCTTTCTGTGTGTTTGCCATTTGAAACACCTCCAAAAATAGTAAGGCAAGAGAAACAGTGCGGTAAACGAAACTGCTTTCTCTGGACTTGTTTCTGGTGGACTTGGCTGCATAAAGGGAAAGACGCTGTTTTTTAGGAACTGTCCATGCTTATGAGAAGGCTAAATATAGAAAAGAAAAGGCAGGCTGTTCCTGGACAAGGAGAGCAGGCATGAGTTCAGGAACGGTTTGCATGGGATCTCACCCACTAACCTAGAAAAATAAATGGTGTGTTCTAATGCTCTCTGAAAAAAAAATAAAAACAGCAACAAAACAAAACAGAAAAAAACAGGAAACAACTGCACACGTTGATCAAAGTGAGAATCCATTGTGTCCTGGAAACACTGCTATTCTCTCCTGTTTTTAAATCTTTTCTTCATTTATCTAACTGAATGTTTGACAAGTCCTGTCTTGGCAAGAGGGTAGTATGCACAGGCATTTTGCTGCCACAGGACAGGAGGAAAAGGTTGGAGGTGAGTAGCCCAGCCTCAACTAGAGACAGCAGCAAGGGAACCTGCATGCTGGAGAGCTCTCAGCAGCAACCACCCGAGGCTGGATTCATAGAAACACAGTTCTTTTAAATCCTTCCCCTGCAAGCACAAAAATGTTAGAGAGTTGGTTAAAAGCAAGAGCGAGGCTGTTCAGATTAAATCTGTGAAGGTGACTAATTCAGCAAGAAGCATAAACAGGAAATGCAACAGCTGCACACAGCTTGGTTCAGGACAGGGGAACTGCTGTATAAATGCCATTTATCATTAGAGGCAATGAGGTATTTAGAGGAATCAGATGAAGCACTTGTTCCCAGCAGCAGGCGCAGTACTAGCTGAGGCAGTAGCCCACAGCTGTGCTCCCCTCCCCAGCAGGGCTCTGCCCAGGTGCCACACAGGCTGCAAACACCCTACCCTGTCCTCCAGCCGCCCGCTAGCACCAGCCACTGGTTGGTGCAGCCACTGGGGACAGCACCTTCAGGCAATCAGGCAGGAGGCAGGGCAGAAGCCCTACTGCCTTTTGGGACACCTCGAGCGGACTCTTTGGGACCACAGCTGCAGCACTGGTGAAAACCAGTGATCCCATTACTGACACGATGCAAATGTGCTCTCAAACACAGGAGTATTCTCCTACTCGAAGGATGGGAAATTTGTGGTGTGGAGATGCCACCTAGAGCTTTGGTGACTTTTGTGAAGCAGAAACCAGCCACATCTACAAAGCTGTGTGGTGTTCCTATAACCTCTATCCTCCTGCTGCACAGTCCAGGCCTCACATGGACATAGCAGCTCAGCCTGAGAAACTAACTGACTGCGCTTTCCAGCAGTTATGTGGTACACAAGCTTGGCTCAGGTCTGTCTTAGTGGAGATGCTCTTTCAGCACGATTGAGAAAGCTGCACTGCATGGTCAGCAGCTTCCCTGTAAGTCACTTTCAATGGCCACTGCCTAGGCAGACTTTGACACCTTCAGCCCTCAAAACCCCATGCTTCAATAGGAATACTGTAAATATATATCCTATATACATACTACACCACATGTTTTTAATAAAATACATTGCAGATTATGTATATTATACTACATGTATAATGTGCACATAGTGCACTTATACTATATACCTTACTTTACTGCATGCACTTCATCAGAAAATTACAGCAGCACAGTGGATGGCAATAAATGTAATGGTAGCAGAAACAAATATAGGGACTTAGAAGCTGCACTAAACTTCACACCAACTGCAGAGACCACTGTGGACTTCCAAGTAGGAAACAGAAGGGCAGCACACTGCTCTTTCACCTGGTATTTCTCAGCAGCCACACACAACCCAACCTTCCCCAGCCTGGAACCTGGGGTCCGCTTCCAGGTGCTGACCTTATCCTGGTTCTGCATGATGCCATCCTGCCTCTCCCCACAGCATACCACCAGCCTCCCACACTGCTTGGGCAGACCCCAAATGTTTGCAGGACAGAGAGCACAGCCAGGCATGCCAGGGTGCTGCGGGGGGGGGATGTCAGTGTGTCACCCCTGAGGGAGACCTGGGAACTGGCCTTGGAGCCAGGGAGAGGCCATGCTGCAGTGCAGCCACGCTACAAAGAGACAACCTAGATTCCGCAGTGAAGGAGAAACGCACTTTGGACAAAGCAAATAGTCCAAGTTCATCTGGTGCATGCAGTTATTTCTGCAGAACAGTTTAAAGGCCCTTTAGGTGGCTTGTCCTCACTGCATGCCTCTGCTGCCATGCAGATAGCTCCCTCCCCCCAGTCATGCTTTCATTCTCATATTATTACCACCAAAAGTCATTTAATTTCAATTTCACAGCTTGATTGGGCTGAACGTAATGGAGACAGGTGCTGTGAATGAATGAAAGTTCCTTCTGTGAACACCCATCATATTTCTGAGCTAAGTGGGCTATGTTCAACTACACACAGGTACTTCATCTGCTTTCAGAGAGTTTATCTATCTGCACCAGGTATGAAGACAGTCCAATGAGCTGCAACTGAAGTAAAGGCTTCAAATCGACCTTTGTTGTTTCATTTAAAAAAATACTATAAGGCTTTAATTGCTAGTTAATCCACAGACCAAAATAAATGAATCATGCTAATTTCCTTGGTGATTACGTGGTTTGAAATAGAAAATTATAAGCTCATTTTCCCCCTAGGGTTTTGGTTGTGAACTGTTTCAAAGGCAAAAACATCTAGCCAGAACAATTTTTTTCAATATAGTAACAACGCTATTGCCGCATACAACTGCATTAAAAATGCAGCATTTGTGAATGACAGTGGCTGCTACGTAGAGAACATCCTTGAGAAATAAGATTCTGCAGAAATCCTCTTTCATGTGGGGATTCCATGTAGAACAGGCTAAGGGAGGTGCACAGATGCAGTGATGAAACCAATCCTGGTGGGCTGCACATTGAAGAGTACTGGACTCTGGATATGACATTATTATTAATCAGAGGGATTGCAAGCAACGTTTTTCTAAACTATTCTAGTGGTCTTTCAGACATTAGCTGGCCAGCAACAGAGCTCAAGGAGCTCATCACAAAGCTACTCAAAGGATTCACTTTCAGCTACCTTCAGAAAAAATACAGAACACAGAATTCAGCAAGAGATAAACATAAGAAAACCACTGTGTTATAGATGTATCTACTACAACATCCCCAATATTAATCAGTAAACATTACCATTAATCTTGAAGTGTAAAACTTCTTGAAGTTAAGGTGTCCAGCCTAGTGGAGGCAGATCTTACCAAAGCTTCAAAATTGTTTTGTGAAGGAACGAGTCTCCTTGAATTTGTGAGCAGTGGTTTCAGCATGAAAAGGATCAAGGAGTCAGTGGGTCATTCTTTCTTTAACGACAGTTCTATACAGCACTATTCATTAATAGCAAATTGCAAACCAATGCATATAAAGCCTCTTAATGGATACTAAAAAAGCTCTCCTGAAGTCTACAATCCTTATTACAACCCCACTGCTTTCTGTGCATTATTTGCTTCTGTCCTTTATTTGCTCTGCAGCTTCCTGCTCTGCAAAGCAACCAGCATGCTGAGTTGAGGTAACTGGGCCCATCAGACCCTGCTGGGGGGTCCCCAGAGATGCCCTCTGTGTGGTTTGAGGACTAGATCTTTCCAGTAGGTTCGGCAGATTGAGAACTGATTTAGAAGTAATTACGCAAATGTAGGGGCAATTTCATGGAGAAATATGTGATCAGTAGCTGAATCTTGACATGGGAAACACCAGATGTGCAGTAGCATTCTTAACAGGAGCTCTAAAACGTGGTTTAAGGCAGAAATCAGTACAAGGAGTATTTATTTCAGTCTATGGCAGGAGGGAACCTTTAACATTCTGGAAGGCAAGCACAGTTCTTTATCTCGAATCACATGTAAAACTGTGCTTAAAGAAATTCTTTAGAAGGCTGACAGACAATTCTTCCCCCCAGTATTTTTGGTAGAATTTTTATTACAGAAATAATCAATTACGTTGCTTCTCATTAACAGCCTGACATGGCTGTGAATGTTAAACATAATGAATTTAACATTTTAAGACAATATCCATTCTTGAAATCACAAGGTTAGTGACACCATTGGCCATTTTCCTTGCTAAAGCTCTTTTATTATTTCTGATGTTGTTCTCCTCCTAGGAGAACATAGTTTACAAGGGCAACTTGCTCTACGCTGAGCTCCTATTTGGAAAAAAAAAACGAAAACAAAAAAACAACCAAAAACAACTCCTTAAGTATTTTTAGAATATGGATGATTTTTCCTGTCGCGTAGAGATGAATATAATACTACTGGAATATAGACAAATTTGATATAATGTATACTCCAGGCAAAAAGAGGAACCAAAACTACTTGTGCTGAGGAGCTGACATTCATGGTTCCTGTACAGTGGGCACATGGAACCTCAGCAAGAAGTTAAAATGATAGCGTTCTCAACACTGAGATCTGAACACAGGCTTTCTCTCTTCCCTGAGTACATTCACCACAAACAGTGCATAAACAGTCTTCATCTCATGCATTAAACTATATCAGTGGTTTCACCACACAGGTGTTATCAACAATGGTGATGCTGCTTGCAGCTGAGCAGAAGCTTCACACACAGCCCTGCCTGCATGACCCAAATGCACCACACACCAATGCTCTGAACACAACAAATGATGTTTAGTGTTAATTACAGGTGGCTCCATCGAAGCAAGCAAAGGTTTTCAAGCGCGGCCATGCTACTAGTGCGACTTCTGTTTTCTAAAACAAATTTTAATTCTTAGAGAACAAAATTATTTTATTCAACATGGAAAACATTACATGGTCCTACCCAAGAAAAATCCATTCTAGAGCTTGGTCACCTCCAAGAACGCAGAACCAGCAAACACATGCAACCCATTTGTGAGAATGCTCCAAATCCTGGTAACTACTCCTCACAGTAAGAACCAAATCCACCGCCTCCCAGCATAGGCTAAAAACCAAGAGAGCTGAGTAATGCCCCTCCAGAAGGAATGCAAACCACAGACATACCAAAGGTATTAGCAACAGTGCAATACAATTATATCATTGGGAAGGACCAGAACTCCTTCAGTCTGCTGAACGGTCTGCAGTGTCAGATTGTCAGTGCTGGAGCATTTCCATGCTATTACCTACAGGCAGCTGCTGGAAAGAGAAGGATTTCAGTGAGATTTGAGCAAGAAATACCTAGGTCTTCCTTGTGGTTAATACTACTGTGAAATGAAACTACTGAATTAAGAACAGCCAGCTCAGGACTGGCATTTGCAGGGATATCTGCACAGATTGACCCCAGTGCAGACTCCATGGCGGGTCTCTGCAGCTGCATTTCACAAAAATCTCCTGTAACCCTGTGCAGAAGTTTGCGTGAATGCAAGAAAGGAAGTGGGGGAGTGGCTGCTGTAGCTGACAACGACTTAACTCAAGCAATGAGGTCACTGCAGCTATCTGATTTTCTTCTTCCTGTGGTATTTTTCAGCTTTCTCAGCTGTGGATGAGTTAGAGCGGCTTCTCTAAGAAAGAGAACATGCTTTACACAGAGAGTGTAACATCTTCAGCTTACACAAACAGAAAGATGTAAGACTAAACACTTCCATCAATAACAGAACAAAAGGATCATCTTTGTACATGACGTCCTTCTAACAGCTTTTGTGATTGTATTTTTATAGCATCTGGTGCATCGTGAATTATTTCAGCCTGTTTTTTATTGAACTTCTACACCAGCTTGCAAACACAAACAAGCCTTTCCTATGGTATTCCTGACCGTAAATATATTATGACAAAACACAACTAGAATTTCAGACAGCCTCCAGGTGATGGAAAATCAGCTTTTATACTTCATCCAGAAGTTCTTAAGCCACAGTCGGCCTACATAATGTAAGCAGAGAACAGTGAGCGCTTCAGTTCTCAGGGCACATCCTGCTTCCCAAGGGTGTTAGCATCACGATGAGCTCCCACTTGCACAGCCTACGGGGCTGGGACTGCATCCCCGCTCAGGTCTGCAGCATTATGGGTGCATACAGCAGGTAGCAGCCCTGCTGCACCACTCTGTATTTGGCAAGAACCTCCTCCCAGTCTCCTCATATCCTCAGAACTGAAATAAAACTTTCATGCACACACACACAAATAAAGCAATAGCTTAGCAGTACAAGGGATTACGTCAGGTTTTCCCCCAGAGATTATAAAAGGGAAGTGAACAATCCCTGTGTGATACAAAAATAATTGTTTTCTTAGGGAGTTTGTATCACTTGCAAGTCCTGAGGCAAGGACCTAGAGGACAAGTTCATCATGCCAAAGGAGCCACAATGGCAGAAGAAGGGTTCAGGGGCAGCTGAGCAGGAGTCTGAAGCTGCAGCAGCCCTGGGAGATATAGGGCCAAGGAGTGAAGAAACAGCACTTTGGATCCCAGGCATCCTCATCCACTAGGAGCTGTGGTGGAGAATGGTGCTGAGAGCTCTGGTGTCTGCTGTTTATGGTAATGCAGAGGAGAATGAATCCTGAAGCCCTCAGCAGCACCACCAAAAAGTCACACTTCACATCTGTGGTTCGGTTTGACTGCAGCTCACCATGACGTGACTCACTCTGCACAGCCCACAGTGGACAAAGTGCACTGGCTGCCAGAGAGCCTGGCACTCAGGGCATGCTAATTGTACAGACCAGGTCCTGAGGAGGGAGGAATGGTTTTTAAAATGCTGGTTAGTGAGCAGGAGGAAGAGGCATCAGGTCTGGGGAAGGCTTCTGAGCAACACTGTTTCAAAAAGTAGTGAAAATGACTGAAAAAAGAATTCAGAATTAACTCAGATTTAGCACAAGCTGGTGAGACATTACTCTACTCAGCAGTGGCAGCTCTGTTTACCCCAGACATAAATGTGGGCCAGCTTGTTACCTCTGGGCTGCCTCATGGCTCAGAACTGCACAGCATGGTTCTGAAGTGCAAGGCAGAATAGAGATTCGCAATCTGTTCTGCTCAGAGCAGCACAGGTAGCATAAATAAAATATGCACTGTGTGGGCTCTGCTCCTTGTGATTTGTTTTATCTTCCTTTGCTTAAGGCACAAATATGATATCTTAATTCAGCCCATTACCTGCACTTGGTACAGGACCAGGAGATGCACAAGGTACTGGCATGACGTGGTTCATCCAGGTGAGAAACTTTACACTGGTTCACATCATCTATTTGTTTCAGAACAATACATCTGCACATGAAAGCTCATCTCCCCCACTGAAACTGGCTAACACTGGGGATGAGCCATGGGGAAAATGAATGCACAAAACCTAATAGTGGGAGGAGGTAAGGGTGCTTTAACGGCTGGGCCTTCTGAACTGCTCACCTGTTCCAGTGGTGACTGAAAGCAAATGGAACCCAGTCAACACCTTGGCCACCACAGAGCTTCTGCCCAGTGCTGAGGAGTGCTGGGAGAAGTCTGACCAGCAAAGGGATTGCACCTAAATCCACTGCAGGTCTTCCAGTGCAGGCAACTCTGACTTCTTTATAAGGAATATTGTATGCATTCATGGTCACCGGCTCTAACCATAACGAACAGCAAAAGATCACAGAACACAGTGTTAAACAGGACATGCCCTGAGGTCCAGTAAATTTAAATTCCATTTAGTGGTTATGCAGATGGTCTAGAACACTGCTTCACAACTGGTGGGTCAGGAATAGAAGGCAAGAGAACAAGCAAAGCACTAAAATGTCACAAGATGGTGAAAACTGTATTGCAAACTGCAGACAGCTTGGTCCCTGCACATCAAACACCTCTGTGGCTCAGCATCCTCTGTAAGCTAAATCCTATGGGTTTAACTGTGCAGTCATTAAAAACATATGGCTTCAGAAATGGAATAAAATAATGAACAGGCATCATAAAAATTACTGAGTTTGAATAAATGACTGGCGAACTGAAAAAGCTGTGACATGCTGGTCTAGAAGAAACTGTCAGCACCTTCCTTCAGGACTGCAGAAAGATAGGACATTTGGCTGATACTACTCATGGTAGGCAATGTACAAGGTGATTCAGACAATCTGCTGAAGCAGGTAATCAGATGGATAACTTAATATGATTTAAGGAAGGACAATTGTTCATCTACTGGCTAACAGCTATGCAAAATACATTGTGATTAGGGCTTTGCTGGAGAAAATACAAAACAGGAATTACGCTACAGACAAGAAAGATTCGTGCATCATTTCCAGTGGAAATACAAGAAAAGCTACATAGCATAGTGCAAGGCTTAGTTTTGGTCAAGCTAGGTGCAGTACTAATTTCTCAGTTTAAGACACTTTAAAGTGCAAAAAAAGCATTTCCTGGTACTGATTGAGAGACCTGTAAAAACACTCTCAGGAGTTAAACCTAGCAAACCAAAAATACAGGCAACTAGACAGTATTTCTTGAAAGCCCAGCGCTATAGATCCAGGATGCTGCTTCTTGTCCATGAAAAGTATATATATATACCTATAGATAGATAGATTTATATATCTGTGTACATAAATTAGACTAGGGGAAGGGTTTTTTGTTTTCTTAAAATCAGCGAATGGCAGACTTTGACTAAGCACAACATGGTATGCAAAATTATTATTACTGGTGGAAGATGCGGACTATTCACCTTAAAAAAAGCTGCTTCAGCCACTGTCTACCCTAATGTACTACTACAGCAAAAGTCATGTAGGAGGAGGAGAGGGCTCAGCACATCACAGGAGGAAGAATCTGGAGCAGGTGCCATTTATCAGAAGGTAACCCTTCTGAGGCAGGAGACCCTCACACCTGCTGAGGTACCACAGAACATTTTATACAGAAAGTTTTTTATTTTAACTTTTTGATTGTTCATTATCTTTCTGGGGATAATTACAGCCTAAAAGCAACACATCTTCCAACCAGCTAAAAGTATGAAACAAGCTATGTGTTTGAAAGGGTGGACATGAAGTTCAAAGGAAACATAAGAGAATCTCTGTGAATATACTAAGAAAGAGCCAGCTGGCAGTTCAGAATAGGTTTTTATGAGTAAAGCACACCACGCACTGAGCACTTGTCCCAGAGGGGCAAAGGCCTCTGCTCAGCAGCCTGGTGCCACCAGGGGTAACCAGAAGGCTGCGAGGAGGCAGGATGGAGCCCAGCACTGGAGGATGCAGATGGAGAGACCTCGCATCTCTTCTGCCATACAGTTCAGCCACTGTGAACTGAAAGAAGGCACTTCACCTCTGCACTTTGCTTTCCTTATCTACAGAAGGGAGATTGTCACCCCTATCTCCAATAAAGACTCTGACTTTTATGAACATAAAGTAAATTAAGCGGCCTTTGAATTTCAATCCTACCTTTTTTAAAAATAATAATTAAAAAAACATACATTGGTAAATGTAATGCCTCTCTGTTTTCCCACATGCAGGACATCTCAAACAGAGCCTTCTTCTCCTACAGTGAGGTATTTCCTGGCTTTAATTTCTTAAGTACATAAAAAATCGAGGAGGATGCAAGAGAAAAGCAAGAATAATACTCCTGTCTCAGAAAGTTAGAAACCAACTCTAGACTTTTAGACCAAGAAGTATGCATAGCCATCTACTGTAAATGTAAGTTCACCAGACTAGTTTAATTTCCTTAATTATAAGATTTATATAACAGCATTTTTACACATTCGAAGTATCTCCATGTTAACTAGTCCACTGGAGGATATTTTAAAACCAGAGATTTCAGAAGAAAATATCCTGTACAAAACGGAACAAGGCTTTTAGTGCTTTATTTGTGTCCAAATAACAAGATGCATATCATTTTCTAACACTGTACTGCATATACTCTCTCTGCTATTATTTAGAAGCATTAGGGCTGTTAACCTGGAAATGGCAGCTCCAGGACCAGGCAATAAAAGGGCACTTAGAGTTATTTTAGCTCCACACGTAAGTAATTTGAGCTTTTAAATTATTAGAAAACGCACTAATTGTGAGAAAACTGAGAGTTTTTTCTACCGTCGATATAACACCCTGTGAAAAGAGATCCTATTTCTCCAACCTGCACCAAGCCCACCTTTGCACTGACAAAATCCTTCCATCATGGGAGTCCCCGTAGCAAATCAGATTGGGCAGAGGCCCTTGCACAATCCAGGGATAGTTTAAAATGGCCACAGCAGGACAGCTTACTCTCCACTCCTCACATACAAAAATCCCAACACACAGACTCCTTTGCAGTGAAGTAATGCTTTCTAGAAAGGCAATCACCTTCAGGTGTCAGTGCCTGTGCACAAGAGGCCCCAAGACCCATGGAAGGGCTTCTGCAACTGCCATGTGCCTGAAGGCCCAGGCAGAGATCATCAGTTTGTGTTTGTTCTTTGTTTTCAATGTCATACTCTCACAAACAAGACCTGGAAACAGCTCTGCAGCTGAGATGCTGGCTGGAAACTGGGAACTGGGGCCACTGTCACAACTGACCTATGCTTGGCTTTCCTGGCTTTAACATGCTGTGCTGTGTGGTCTAAAACCCACCTGAAGGAAACCTGACTCAATGTGGAACATCACTATAATCCTCCTCTACCAGCTTAAAATTCTTATCAAGCATCCCTGTGGTAACAGAACCGATGCCTGATAGTATCTGCTGGATATTGAAGAGTATTTAAAGAGTTAAATTATCATTAGTAACAGACTTGGATCAAGGAGCACCATAGTATATAATTTCAGGTAACGGAACTGAACTAATAAGACCAAATGCTTGCTTAAGCGATAATCATGTTTCTTTGGTACAAAGAGCTATAAAGGGAAAATCACAGTGGTGACTGTGGAGGTGTCGCACATTCCTAACAATCTGCTTTACAGCACTCCAAACTCAAACACTGGTGGATGAGTTGAGGTTCTGTCTGCGACTAAAGCAGCACCAAAGCTCTTCCAAAAGTAGTATGTGTTGGCCTTGAATTCATTCCTATGCAGCAGAGCTTTCTCTCTACACTTTCTCCCATTGCTACATGCAATGATTTTAAGCCCAACTGGAAATGTCTTCAGCTTGCTCAGAATTTAATTTCAGTTGGCACAAGGATGTAACCAGAAACATCCCCTGTCCCAGACTGATAGTAGATGGATCTTAAAAACAAAGACAGAGTAACTGCAACTCTTTAAATAATTGTTCATTGATAGGACTGAAAATGATTTTGGCACAAAAACCATAGCCCAGCTGGCTACTGAGTAGCTTGCTGAGCCCACACTGTGGAACAAAGATTTTGACCATTACAAAGACTTTTTTTAAAAAATGCAATGTAATGTAATGATTTATTCCAAAATGGTAGCTCCAATTTAACATAGAAATCAGCTAGAGATCCAGGGCACGGGTACCCAGATATCCTCCTCTGCATTGGAAACCAAAAACCTCCTGGCAGCTGCAGGGTATCAGACATCCCAGATGTTGCACACTTCACTTGTGCTTCTTGGGGGACAAATCCAGCACTCAATCTGCAGACAGCTCTCCCTAGCCCATTGGTAAGGAGTCTGAGAGTCAGGGACAACATTTTGGAAGCTCTGGCTTGAAGGATACAAGCATTTAATTGTGACTTTTTTTTCCACTGTTACTCATGATATCCATCCTAACTGGAACGAGAAATAGTACCAGCTATTAGTACAGTACATAGTACAGCAGAACCTGTGGCAGCCATCCCACCCTAGAGGGCTACCTTGCAGATTTGGCATTTAAGAACTCAAAAGAGTATGACCAACAGTGTTGGCTGCTGCTCAGATTTATGCTTTGAATTCAGCCTTATCCCCTTCAGGCTTCCTGACGTTAAATGTATTTCTTCTGAATCAGTAGTTGTCTGCCTAGGCTCTGGCTAGAAACATAGACTTCAGACTGAGCCTGAACACATCAGCAATCTCTAGTTGCTCTCAACAACTGTGACTGCCAATGTGAGCTTGCAGAGGCATGGAAAAAGCATCTTTGTTTGCTGCTAGAGTCAGAGATAAGGAGACAAGTCCTGATTAGTAGCACATTCAAGCCTTGGCCACAGCATCCATCACACAGTCACTTACATTCCTGAGTTGACATAATCCCCAGAAAAAAAAAAGAAAAAAAAAAAAAAAACCAACACCCTGCAGCATAAGCCAAGAAAGACGGCAAATGTATTCTAGAAGGAAGCAAAAGACCTCAGAAAATACCACAGATGCTTAAAATAAACTGAAGCCCCAGAACAGTAACAAATACCAGCAGCATCAAATGGCTTTGGAAACAGGAATTGAAACCTTTTTCCAAATACCAATTAGTACCACTGTTGTTACAAGAGCTTCTGTACAGTACTAGCCTTAAGAGAAAAGTTTGGCTTCATTGATATAACATCTCCCCATAACAGTAATGTTTATTCATATTTTAAGAACTAATTATTTTATCAGCTGGGTCTCTAGACTGAGCTTTTAGTGATGTTTAAAATCAGTGTGTCTTTTGGAACTGCTTTCATCAAGCTGGTCTGACTGAATGACAAACATCAAAGAATGATAGGCATATGTAACACTTACATTATCTCTCTATCTTTCTGATATCAATTACTTATCACAAAAAAAAATTATAACCCGCCTCCAGATGCTAGAAGTTATCCAATACATGAAGAACAGGTAACGTATCACAGTTTTAGCTCTATTACTTTACAGAATCTGAGCCCAGAAAGAAACACCACAAACCAAACTCATGCTAAAAGATTTCTTCCGAAGGCTGTTTTCATAAAATAGTCCCAAAAACCAAAGAACACATTTCTTCCCATTAGCAATCAGTAAATCTAATTAAGGAACAGAAGCACTGCAGATTAATACACTTCAGCATATGCAAACAAGCAGTGCACCAAGCTAGTGGCTGGGCATCATTTTTCTTGGTTCAGATCTCATGAGCTCTCAAGATGAAGTCCAAGACGGGGAGAAAAATCCTTGCCATGCAGGTATCACTGCAGCTCTCTCTCCACATCTCCTTAGAAAATCAGTATTTCACAGAGGTCTGTGCACAAACAATTCCGCTCTAGAGAAGAGAAAATAACCTCCACGCCATGGGCCAGCTTAATGTGGCCAGAAAGGAAGGGAAATCCTCTCTGAAGTCCCCAGTTCACTGAGAGACTTGATTAGAGTACATTAGCTGGAGATGTTCCTCCAGTATGTTGGGACATCCACCTTCCTCCCAGCACAGTCAGGTAGAGTTTTCTCTCCATGCATGCCAAAAAGAAAGCATTGCACTGGGGCACAGCTCAGCCCTCAGCTCAACCCAGGTGCCTTCTGTCTGCTCCAAAAGCTGTATAATCACATGCAATGCCACATGTGGGACTCATGTCAATGCCAAAACTTAGACCACAAACTGTTTAAACATGCTTAAGTGGAAACCATTAAAAATAAATTCAACAACAACAAAAGCAATGACTGGTAGGAAAAAGATGGGCTATGTATAATATAATTGAAGGGTATATATAAAGGAAATAGTGATTTGTTTAGTCTGTTCTTTAAAGGACCCTTAAATAATGTGACATCACTTACAACACAACAAGCCAAAGATAAGATCATTTTGAGTTTATTTTGTGCTTGGTTTTTGTTTTCAAATCACTGCAGGAAAAGAACAAATTGGTGTTTATTAATGTTAGCTTGACTTAGACATAAACCAGAATGAATTAGCAGTGTGAGACTCTGAATGGATCAGGGTGGGCCTAAAGAGAAGAGCACCTGGAGGGACAGCTCCAGGAAGTACCTGTCTGTGCCAGGTTTTCAGGACATCAAGGACAGGGAAAAACCTGATGTCTGTGACTTCTAGTGAGCCATGCACATCTGTACCCAAGGCTGGGGCTGGCATTTTGTGCACACAGATGGTGACCAGTGAAAGATGGTAGGTATATGTATGCACCTGAGCTATGTTGCTTTTGGGGAGAGGGAAGAGATCTGCCCTTACGCATCCCTCTGGAGGAGACTTCCAAGTGTGGGGTACTACGGCAGATTTCAGCATCTGCAATTGCCTGCGTTGGCTACATCCTTAACCTTGAGCTGTTGTGGTCTGCACATTTGGCTGTGGAATCTAAATTTGCTGTTAGGATGGTTTCCAGCGACTCTTTGTGCATGTTGCAGAATGTCTGTTAATCAGTTTCTTGCTCTAATAAAGAGAGGGTTATTGTATTTACTCACAGAATTATGGCCTGCAAAACCTTATGTGATTTATTTTACATACCTGATTTCAACGGCACAGAGATCTCTTAACATGAAAGTGCTTTGCAGCACACAAATGGGCTATCTGTTCCCTGTGTTGCAATCTGTCAGCAATGTGAAGAGCTCAAATGTTGCAAAATAAAGACTGCTAATTCCTGCAACTACCAGGGGCATGGATAGTCTGTTAGCTGGCAACAATCAAATTACAGCTCCTAATGTTATATTCAGTGGAAATGCCTATCTCAAATGAACATGAAGCAGCAGACAACTTTTTTTACTCTAAGTTCCGATGGTTACCAGAAGCACTACAGAGGGATTGGAACACTGCAAGGGATGGAGTACTTGATTTAATGTCACAGGGCCATGGGATGGGTGGTGTAAGGTGACAGTTGTTTGTGCTCAATTTATGTTATGAAACTTCAGAGTGATTGCTACGCCATGGAAGCGCAGATGCCTGGCAGAAATGTTGTTTTGTTCCATTCACTTTGTCTGACAGCCTAAAATTTCCTCTGAGCTCTCAACAGGTCATTTCAAAGGTGTCAGAGTCTGAGAAGGGTATCAAGACTTGCAGAGCCACATATTTCAGACTTTCCAGCCTGTTTTCCTATGTGCAGATCTAAACAGAAAGCAGTTATGATAGATTCTCTGTCTTGAAGCTCACAGCAAGAGGTGTAATGAAAAAAGGAAAACTAAAATCTATAGAAGAAATTAAGCCACTGCTAGTTTTCCCTTTTCCAGAGGGAAACTATCCTTCACACATTGTTTCAGCCCTCCTTACCATCCAGACCCTAAAGTGGGCACAACTGATCATTCTGCACCCTATATCACCTTCTCTCCTGTGTTACCCTTCCCTTGTGAAAGCTTCAGTGAAGGGGCAGCCAGGGATCTGGAGTCCTAGTGGCACAGCCAGGCCTGGCACTGGGAGGTTCAGATCCCAGGCTTTGACCCTCTTCTGCTGCTCCCCACGTCAGACTGGCTTGTCTGGACAGGAGGGTTGGTCCCAGGTGAGCCTGCAGCTCCTCACCTCGCTGGACCATGACACATTGCATGTGCAGCTCTCAAAGACCTCGGAAGTGTTCATACAGTCAACATCTGGCAGCAATTGCCAAAGTAAACACAGCATAGAAATATTTATAAAATGGATGAGGAACAATATGGATAATGTGGCATTGTACTATAAACAGAGAAGCATATTAATCAAAGAACAATAAAGCTTTAAATTATATTTTAGAGAAATTCACTTAAAACCAATGCAAAACAACTCATGCAGAATGGTTGGCCCACTTCCCACTGACTGTTTGTTCCAGTTCCCCAGCTGTAAAATTAAGAAAACAAGTCTTGGGGGCATAATGAGGAAAAAACAGATGAAAGGCTACAGAGCTTCAGCACAGCTGTAATGCATACCATGCAAGTAGGTGGGCTGGAGAAGCCTATCCAAATAATACAAAATTGTGTTTGTTTGGGAGGAAATACCACAAAGAACAGGAGAAGACTTCTAAAGCTGTCCATAAGGCACACAAGTACAGGCTTACTGGGGAAGTCAAAGGCACACCAGCTCCCTGTCACCTTTAAAACTCCCCAGGAATGCTCTACTGTGAATAATAATTGTGCTATACAGTTCTTCCTTCCAGCCAGGGTGTGCCCAGCTTGGCATGCTGAGCCTTTTGCAGCCTATAAACAAGGAGCACACCTACACTGCCTAGCACTGCCATGGCACTTGTGAGATACTGCAAGAACTGGACTGCCAAAGCAATCCTTGCAGGAAAGGCCACATCATCCACTTAAGCTGTGTTGTTTTCAAACCAATTTGACAAACTTTTCCACAGGGCTCAAGTATTGCACAATGCCAAACTGCAAAACGGCATCCCAGAACCTGCCAGCATACCAAACCACCTGGTTAGGCCTTTTATTGCATTGAGTATCTGGAACACATACGAACTGAGGAACCTTTCAGTGTTTTCAGTGCAAGCACTGTGCTCTCACTGCCCAGAAAACCAACCATGTCCTGGGCTGCATCAAAAGATGCGTGGCTAGCAGCACGAGGGAGGTGATCCTGCCATTCTGCTCTGCACTGGTGAGGTCTCACCTGGATTACTGCGTCCAGATGTGGAGTCCTCAGTGCAGGAGAGACATGGACCTGTTGGAGTGTCCAGAGGAGGGCCGCAAAAATGATCCCAGGGATGGAATACCTCTCCTACAGGACAGGCTGAGAGAGCTGGGGCTGTGCAGCATGGAGAGGAGAAGGCTGTGAGCTGACCTGAGAGCAGCCTGTCAGTATCTAAAGGGGGGCTGTAAGAAAGAAGGGAACAGACTCTTTAGTAGGATCCGTGGTGATGAAACAAGGGGAAATGGTTTCAAACTAAAAGAGGGGAGATTTAGAATGAATATAAGGAGAAAGTTTTTTACAGTAAGGGTAGTGAGGCACTGGCACAGGTTGCCCAGAGATGTGGTGGGTGCTCCATCCCTGGAGACAATCAAGGCCAGGTGGGACAGGGCTCTGAGCACCTGATGGAGCTGTGGGTGTCCCTGATCATTGCAGGAGAGCTGGACTAGATGGTCATTAAGGGACCCTTCCAACTAAAAAAATTCTGTGACAATGATGATGACTGTATTTCCTGATCATCAAAATAGCTGAGAAGTATAATTTCATTTCAGAGTAAGAGCAAATTTGTTCTGCTTCCCCATATCCACTGCAGTGCTCCCCTCCATGACCCTGCCCCAGAACACCCAGATTTTCCATTGTTGTCAAGAGCAGAAGATGACTTTCTGTTACTTCTGTTTAGGTTTAATAGCACAGGCACAGGAGCCTAGTTAGCTTTGCAAAGTTTAACAACAAAGTTGTCATCAAGGTCAAATGC
>JANHGO010007766.1:0-52399 GCA_024606505.1 Aquila spilogaster | reverse complement strand
CAGTTATCTTGCCTTATTTTTAGTAGTTAATTCCCTAACAGCCCCTCCCCCCCCCCTTTTTTTTTTATTCCTCATGTTCAGGAAGAAAACGCTCCGAAGTTCTAAGTTTCTAAGCCTCTGTTTGAGAACGTGAAAATGAAATTATTATATAATTTTGTGTGTTAAATGGCATAGTGAGATTTACATACATGCACATCAGAATATGATTTCTGTAATATTCAATAGGTGGCAGAATTTGAAATAGAACAATAATGCAATTGAACTAATAAGCTGCTTTCTGTCATTGAAAGGAAAGAGACCCATTAATAGTTTTTATTATATCAATGGGTAAGCATTTGAATGGCAATATTAAACTGACAATTTATATTATGAGTATTACTGTGCAATGTAATAACTGGTGAGGATCTTTTTTGATATATACAAACAACACACTTCCACAGTCTTCCACTGTTCTTTTTTGTTTCTTTATTTTGCTGTTTCAGTGCTACTAGATGTACAGGTTTCTTTAAGTTTGCTCTTTGAATTTTTTTAAAGCCTTCAGAACTGAACTATCCTAAGATTTCAGAAGGGGAAATGCTTTTGGTTTCTTTTACTCATTCTTTAGATGGTGAAAGCTCTTAAAGTTTTGTAACATCTTTTCTTCCTGATGAAGCAACAACAGGAAAGATTCATTTTTCTCTCATCTAGACAGTGAGTCTTATGAATGTGTCTCAGTACTCAGTTTGATCTTTTATAGGCTGATTTAATTACAGAGCTTTATTTTGAGGCTTTGGTTGATCCCATACCTGTAACAAACCATAACTTTGTTGGAAGTACACCTGAAGGAAGGAGGGAACACCTCTGAAATTAACGTGTACATATGTTTTAGGATGTTCATACTGAAGATCTGATGGGTGTTTTAATACCACACAGACATGTACTGACCCTTGTGCTGTGCACGGGCATATTCTCTGCAAGGGTTGGGTATCTCAGAGGTAAGAATAGGCTTTTAGTGTGGACCCAGTTAATCTAGTAAAAGTGTGTATATCTCCTGGTCTTTTTTTGAGAATGGGGAAGAAATCACTGTACCAGCACAACATGCTGCATTGCCAGACTAGTTTGTCTGTATTTAACACCTTGTACCAGCAGTAGTATATTCTTATTCTGGAGATGTTTGTTGTGTGCATGTAACTGTAAGAGCTAATGATGTATGTGTGCTTTTTTCAGACTAAAATATTTGACTGATTGTACTTGCAAGGCTAATTATTCCCTTGATAGCAGAACTCTTAAAATGAGAGGTGTTTTCTGGAGTTGCGTGTTAGTGAAACTAAAGACTGCTTTTTACTCCGCTAGAAATACTATCAACTGTTTTGTCAAAGTGGCCTTGGGGTAGACTTTTTGTATGTGCAAACTTCAGTGGAAAAGTTTCTCATTCATATTTCCACATCCTGTTATCCATTAATGACCTTTCTCTCACATATTCTTTGGCATAAAACCCTCTCACTGAAATAAAAGCCCACCTCAACGCTATGGTAATTCAGTCTGCACATCAGCAAGAAAGAGAGCTCCGTTCCTTGTCATCTGGAGTTGTGTGAAGGATGAAGAAAAGGAGGAATGGCTCCAACTGTAGCTCCTAGCTGCCATCTTCTAGAGTTTTGCAATAGGGACTACAAAATTCATTCACGTGTGCTGTATTTTGTGCAGTAGCCTATGGAAATGCTTGGAACTGTTCACATAACATTTTATAAGCAAATACTGAGGTTTATGTTTAGGAGTTCTCTGGGCATAGGAATTTGTACATGTACAAAGTATTGTAAAAAGAGGACCTTTTCCCTAATTGTTTATTGCAAATTGTTGAACAAAATATGGACAGAATTAGGTGGCTGGATGTTTTGAGCCCACTTATACTTTCAGGGTCTTCTGGAAATATAATGTAAAATACGTCATTACAGGAAAGAGAGAAGATGGACATAATGTGATCTTGTTGCAAGTCTACCTGGAAGTAACTTCTAGGAGAGACTTGGTATGTGTGAGGCAATGTTCCTGAAGAGAAGCGCTGTTTAAGATGTGAGAGGCAAGACAGAAAAAGCACAGGGAAGTTGGTGGCAGAAGGGCGATGGAAAGAACTGGCATAAGAATTAGCGTACTTCAGGAATAGCAGAATGATACATTTTCATGTAATATCCAATTGTCATTTAGGAATAAGCAAGCACCTTGCATCTTTGGTAAGAGGAGAGTTCTTATTTTAAAAGATACTCATTGCTCTTGGCTTTTTTTGTTGTTGTTGAAAGGAGAATTGGAGTAACAAAGCAGAAATATCTTTGTTGGTGAACTTGGTGACTGGGTTAAGAGTAGCCATTACTGGAAGAATTTTACATTGGTATTCATGGTTGCATAGGAAGTACCCTCTTTTTTTAATTCATTCCTTATGTTTGTTGGAAAAACTTACAACAAATTTAGTTACACAGTGGATACCAAATATTTGATGGACAGTGCTAATTGTTAGTCATTTAAAGTAGCAACCTAGTAGTGAAAGATGGTATATGCCAGACTTGCACTTTTACTGGGCATCACATCTTTTTCTTAGGTATTCTAAAACAGGATGTTTCCTTATTTGTCATAAGGAAATAATAACTTGTTATAAATATATAGAATGCTCTGGGAGATAAGGAACTAGATTTGAAGTATAATTTCCTCAGCAATAAATGATACTTCAACAGCAGTAACAAACAAAAAAAGACATCTATAACAACAGTTGATGAAATTGGAACAGCATATGGATTCACTCTTCCCATATAAGAACAAACAATGAGATGCTTCACGTGTTCTAAATGACATAAGTGAGATTAGGGATTCTGTTTTTCTAAAATTTTTGTTTTTACTCATCGTTTTCCATGTTAGAAAAATTAGAAGTGTATTGTCAATAGTCAACCTGAGAAATACATTCCTGATGGTACAGTTTATTATTACTATTATTTAAATTTGTTTAGGCTAGAAAACCATGAAATATTCCTATTTCTAGGGCTTTCTTTATAACCTTTAATATGGGTTCTTACTCAAAAGAGTGGGATTTCTGTGAAGAATTAGTAGTTTTCTTTGTTGACAGTAACAAAAACGAATATTTGCTGTAACTGTACATGCCAGCTGGATCTGCACATGCTCCTATAAAGATTATTAAGACTTCTTTAAGTCTTTATGATAGCATTGCAATTGTCACACGCTAGTTCTAAAATGTAGTGGAAGTTATCTTATTCATCACCTGTTCTGTGGGAATAGAGAAGTCCCAGCCAAAATGAAGGGCTCTGCTGTGACTGCAGTGTATGGACAAATAGTAAGAGAACACAGACTGCAATCTAAACAGGAGTGGCACACAAAGAGCATATTATCCTGATTTTAGGGATGGGATACTGAGGCACAGAAAAATCTAATCAAGGTCATACAGGAATGTTGTTCTGGAGCCAGGAACTAAGCTCTCCTCGAGCCCAGTTGTACTGCCTTCAACCAGAGCTCCTCGTTTGCAGAAGATAATGCAGCTTCCCAGGCAAGTGCCGCAGTGCCAGTTGTGTCTTGCTGAGTGTTTATGAAGAAAATGCCAATTGGAGGATTAAGGTCTGTTTCATGGCAGTCTGCACAGAAGAAATAGGAGGAAGGTATTTTCAGTCATGGGATTTTTCTCTTGAAGAATGATCGACTGTGGAGTGAACATAATTTTGTTGGTGTGTATTCTCAAGGAAATGGAAGTAGAAGACCTGCACTCTTTGTAGGATTTCACTGTTGTCTATCCAAATGATGATTCTACTAAAATAAGTTATTACAAATCAATTGTATTTAAAACTTTTATTTTTTCTCCACATCTGTGTTAGGGACTAGCAAATGTATTCTGCGTTTCCTTAAAAAAAGAAAACAAAAGTTAATAAACGTCAGAGAAGTTACTTTCTTGTCACTTTTTTCCAGGCCACTTAATTTATCATTTAATGTAAAATCACTGAAGCCATGGTTTTAACAAATGAGAAAAACAATGAAAAAAATTACGAAAAAAGCACTCAGTGACTCACCATGACCTACCATAAAGATGATGTGTGGTACACTGGGTGTGTAATTTGGAGAGAGAAGAGGTTATTATTTTATTGTGATTTCAAGTACTTTGACTCGCACAACAGGAAACTTTGAATCTTTGCACTAGGTACATGTAGAAATCCTGCTGATTCTAGTTACAGTAATGGCAAACCTACACCATTTGTAAATATTTATTGATTAGAGTGAACCCTTAGGATTATTATGCTGTAAAAAAGAACACAAACTGACAGTAGTTGATGCTGACTTCTCACCTCTTTGGCTAGCCATAATCAGAAGCGGCATTCATAGTGAACTAAGAACTAAATACAGTTCTCTGGTTGCTCTGGCTGTTTCTCAGCTGTTCTAATAACCTCACAATAGCTTGATACGATCTTTGTGGTAGTTGGATAGCAATTGTTGACTACATTGAACATTAAACATTTTTTGTGAGATTTGTTTTGGAGTAGAGAAATACTTGTTTGTTTTTTCCAGAATTAAAAGTGTATGCATTTCTGTTCTCTTTTAAGAGTCTTAACTGGTGTCCTGTAGGGAGGAAATGTCTTCTACAAATGGAGTGTTCTTAGAATTGGTGTTGCTGTTGGTCCCAGTGCAGCAGTGCATACCAGTCATATGGAAGATGAGTATTTTTAATTGTAGAAAGTCAGGAGGGGATGGTAATAGTTGCAACTCTTACCCCATTTTCATGTCATAGCAGCAAGATTGTGCTTGGTGAATATCCTATTTGTTACAGCTTAGCTCAAGGTAAGCATGTGCAACCTCAGATCTTTCTTTATCTCTTGTTTCAACTGCTGATAGATCAGTCTATCTCCAAATGGGATCAAACCAAGTGTTGACCAAGAAGGTCAGAAAGAAAGTCAGTCTTGTAAAGAAAGGGACAGGGAAGTTCTGTAAGAACACCTTTCAAATTCCTCAAGTTTCACTTGCCGGGAACTGGAGAGCCTTTTTTCCTACTCCCCAAACACCATTTGCCTTGCTGGCTGGCTTGGTGCTCATCGTGGCAGTCATGGAAATCACCTATGTTTTGATGGATGCTGGTGTGGATCTAGAGAAATAGAAACAGTCTCCATTGCTGGTGAAAGGGAAGAAGCTTCCTTCTCCATTAGCATTCTTAGCCACGCACCTAGTGCCAAACTACCAGAAAGTGTTAGCTCTATGATTGGAGTATGAGTGGCTCATCTTTCCTCAGAAAAAATCCCCAGGTGTCACTGATACTGTTTTCACCTTTGCCTATGGATAGACTAACATACTTAGCATGTCAAGACTCTCCTGGCTTGCAGAATTCCAATACACTTTTCTGAAATCTGTCAGCATCTCCGGCTCCACCAAATAAGGGTTGCTTGCTCTAAGAAAGGACAGCGAGATCAGGCTGTTGCCCTGGGGCAGTCATCAGCCGTTGTAAAAGAGAAAATTGAAAAGTCCTGGGTACCCTCTTCATAGGTTTAGTTCTTCTGTAGCTTAGAAATATTTGAAATACCAAGGAAAGAATTGAAAAGACATCAAACGTTTCAATAGGCTCTTAAATATCTCTGATCTTCACTCTACTAATTCTGCAGTACCAGTGTGTTGAGGTTGATTCCTTCCCTTTTTAGTGTTATTGGTTTATCAGAAAGCTTAGGCATCTCCTGGCAGTACATCAAAACCTGAAACATTATATTTTGGTCAGTTATTGTAGCCAAGAGCAGTCAGCCCTGAGATCTCTTCTTGTCCTCTGGGTGCCAAGGTGTGCTGTCCTAGCAGAGAAGCTGGCAGAGTCCACCTTCTGCAGATGTCTGAGTGAGCGTGTATGTGGTGAAACCCTGCTGCTGTTGCTAAAGGTCAGGTATCTAATTCTGGAGAGCCATACATCAATCTGAACTGAAATGTAGCCCCATCATCCATGAAGGATACTGTTGGTGCTGACAAGTCTCATTTGCAGCAAGCCCTCTACTGATAGGTGTTGAAGAAAAAAGAATTGTTCTGTTGCCACATAATGATTCATGGAGACTCTTCAGTTCAGTTGTATGACATTGACTTGGAGTTATGAGGGAAATGAAGATGATTCCAAGCCATTTCTCTTCTTAGGGTTCTGGGAACTGAATAAACCAGAAGTCTAATGCAGTGACTGCATTTTCACTCTCCTGTGTGTGCACGGCTGAGTGGGTACACGCTCACTCTCCAGTATTTTTGATAGTAATATATTTGAGCTTCTAAAAGAAATCCACTCTTTCTGCAGGGTCAGAGCAGGGCTTCCATGCCTTATTCTCCATGTGCAGGAGTCTGGGAGTTCTACATGTATGTTCTGCACATGGGATGTCATCTCTGCTTCTGGATGTGGAATGTGTAGTTTGGGTCTTTACAAGTAACATATCTTTCAGTGTTTTGTCCCATCAATGATTTAATTTTGGCTCTCATTTCATAATAAAGTTACTGTCTTGGTGATTTCCAGACATAAGCAAGGTGAGGCTTGTAACTGGAGGTGATATCTGTAAAATTGCATCTGGTAGGGAAAACAGAAGTGTTTCTGGACATAGCTCATCTCCATAAAGCCCAAAAGCCCAATCTAACTGTTCACCTGTGTAACTGAAAGTACAGTCTATGTTTACATGGTTCTTCTAGCTTTCTTTTAAGCATACAAAAGTCTATTTCTTCCCTATGTTTTGCTTACCTTAATTTTTGAGGTTAGTTTTTTAACTGATGATTGAAAGGTTTGGTGCTTGTTTGTTTTGGTGTTTTGTTGGGTTTTTTTTTTTTGGTCTTTGGGTATTAATATGCTGAACTGGCATCTACCTTACTGAGTAGTAACAGGGTTATCTTCACTCATTCACCTGAGTTTTCACTTAATGCAATTTTATAGTAGTAGATCTTTTAAGCACCTGTTCTAGTTACTGGAATATGTTGTTAGATGGGAGAGTCTCACAATCAGGGTGTGTGGTCCGTGAGATAATTTCCCTGCATTAAATAAAAAATTTTAACAACAGTTACAATTTTGTAGGCAATATTTTGATGTTATGACAGTTGCTAAAGTTGCTGCATGTTCTTATTGCACTTACCTGCTTAAAACTAAGCATCATGCAATTGAAATCGATAGAATTCGTAAGATTTAACTGTACAGTTCATCTCTCAGCAATATTCCTTAGCTTAGATTTCATTGCCTGTCACCGTGCTGAACTCTTTTGCCCTTGCATTCCGCTCATGTCTTGCTATCCCAGTTTTTCACTGCAGATTTAGAAGAGAACAGGCAGTGCAGGGGAACTTCTGTCTCAGCTCTCACTGCTCCCTCCCGGGACATCACTCCACTCCAGTCCAAAGCTGCAGTGGCCAAACGCACGTATACGCTGGATGCTATCCATATGTTAGCAGCTGGAATGCTTGTGTTTACCCTGTAGTATAAAATCTCATTTAAAAAATTAGCCGTAAAGCGTCAACAGGAATTCACATAACCAACCAAACGGACATGGGACCCTCTCTCAACGTGCTCTGGTTTCTTGGTATTATTACCAACACCCTTAGTCACTGAAGGGACAGGCAGGAAGGCCAGGGCGTTCAGGAACAGAAAAGGTAAGGTAAAAGTTAACCTGTTTGGTTACAATGCACTACATCACTGAAGAGTTAAATAGTGAAGTGGGAACTTGATTTGAAAGGTCATTTTAGCGTTAGAAATGTGTAAAGAACTATGTAAAGCAGATTACATGCTTCTGAATGCTGGTCACAGAGGGAAAGGGCAGGAGGATGAAGTGTGGAGGTGAAAAGGACCATACCAGTGCCTAACTTTGATCAGTGTAAATTCCTGTGGCACTGCTGCCTGATTTATAATTGAAACAGAAAACTGCAAAGTAACATTTATTTTGAACGTCACAGAGTGTTACAAAAAGAAGATTGTTAGAGAAGAAATCAAATGCCTTTGCAAACACAAAAGAGTGGTTGGTTGCTTTACTGGTTTGTTCTGTGTCAGGGGCTGCACTTTATCTGCATTGTACAGAGTGAAATAAAGACTCTGGGAGCAGAAGAGCTGTTTTCTGCCTGCCCCAGGAGGTAAGGACCTCCATAGGAACAAATTTTCAGAAGTGGGGTTTTCAAGGAGGAAAAACTTGTGTTAGCTGCTATCTCATCATTACATAATCTTAAGATGTGGAAAGCTGAGATTTCCTGGTGCTGTAGGTGTGCAGCACGCTTTTTAACTCGTGAGTTTTATGTTTTCCAGTATTCTTGTGATGCATTATTCTTGTGGTAGCCCAGGCAAATCTGATCCTGTGCTGCCAACTCATTGTAGGTTGAAATTTTGAATAGCCTGCAGAAATTTCATAAATTTCAGAATTCTGGAAGAAAAGCTTCTTTTTTTTTCCTGTTTTTCTTTTTTTCCCCTCATTATCCCTTTTTGTTTTTGTTTTTTTTAATGCTTAGTGTGTTACGCAAAGTAGCAATGTCAGCAAAGTTCGCTTTACAATCTTTTCAAACCGACTGTTGTTCTGAAACAATTCTGAACATTTTCTTTCATTTGTTAGGAGTCTTTGGGAATAGAAGTCACCACTCCGTCTTTGATAGAGTTTCAAACTGCCGGGGTAGTACTGTGTAGTGCAAAATCTTTCACTGTCATTGGGAGCGATATGTCCTGTATAAACTGTAATTAATGGAAAATTCCCAGTGTTCTTTAGGATTGCTGACATCCTCATGATTGCTCTAAGCTGGGATGCTACATACCATCCAGAGTTACTGGTCTGGCTTGAAGGTGTCACCACTGAGACTTCCTATTGCACTGACTTGTCAGTTCTGTCTGCGAGGGGGGAGGGTGTCCCTTCATTTTTTTTCATCTTGATAAGTGTTTTGTTTCATTTCTTACTGCTATTGTTGAAAAGTCCAATATTTCCGTTTTCTTCTCATCAGTCACTTGGGTTTTAAGAGTACAGAGCCTTTGGTTTCTTGTATTAACACCCACAGCAGCTCGGTCAGGACAGTTGCATTTGGCACTGTTAGTTGTGTCCTGAATATTTAATTTTACATTTTCCTCAATTTCATGGTTACTTCAGCCATGACTGCCTTTTTTTCATCAGAAAAGAAAGCTTAATCATTACTTTGTGGTTCTGACCCTGAAGTTAGCCATGAATTGAGCAGAGGCTTGGCCTAAATGACATCCAGAGATCTCTTTCACCTGAAATTATTTCATGATTAATTGCAACTGTGACTCCAGCATTTCCAGGGGTAGAATGCAATTGACACTGGATAGCTAATTACTGATGCAGTTTACTTTTTTTTTTGTTGTTGTTGCATAAAAATGGGGAAATCAAAGGAACATCATGTGTGGGGGAGAATAAAGCGGATGCAAGGAGCACGACATTTAGTGCTAAGACTACCCTCTCCATGCAAGTGTGTTTAGCTGCTGTTTGAATGATACCCCAGAGACTACTTTGTATTGTTTCAGTTTCAAGCTTCTCTTCACCATTCAAATTACTTAGCTTATTAAGTAATCTCAAATGTATAAGTAATTTAATGCACGGAAAGATTTTTTGTTTCCCACCATTTCTGAATGCTGCAGAGATTTTTCAGTTCTGGATTGAGGGGGAAATATTGAGCAAATTTCTAGGCACGGGGTTTGGAAGTCTGTATCTCCACGTGGTTTTGGGTTTTCTTTTCATTCCTTTTTTTTTTTAAGCTATTCTTTTGTTAGTTTTAAAGTAGTGTGACTGCAGTATTCCTTCTCTTTTCTCCTGCCCTTCAACATATGCATCACTAATATTTTTTTGAAGCAGGCTTTGTGTGACTACTTAGTGAAGCATCTGAAACATAAGAGAATGTTTAAAGTGTGTAAAATTTATAGCAAAGATCATCATTAAAAATTTAATTTCCCATACAATATTGTGAGGTCTTGCTGTTCACAACAACCTTAATTCTGCTGGGGAGGAATGTTTTAGATTATTGCTAGCTTGTGTTTTATTATATGGCTGGATGTAAATTATTATGAATTATATAATAACAGAGAAGGAACTTCATATAAGTCATCTGGCTTTGATTGTTACTAAAAATAATTCTTTTGTGTGTTATTGTAGAAGTTAAAAAGTTGTCTCTGACACCTGCGTTTTTGTGTTCCTGCCACAGCTTGCAGAAGCAACGTTTTCTTTTGTTTCTATGGCATTTGTGCTTTTTAATGCACATTTTACCAAGCTGATGTCTTACAAAACTGTGTCATGTGGCTACAGCTGTCTTTATATTTGCAAATGCTAGTAATATAAAAAGTATAAGCAGAAGTTGTATTCATTTCCCAAGCACCATGGTGCAAAGTATCTACACAGTAATAGTTTAAGATTTTAATCTGAGAAGGCCAGGTTTCCTACAGTCAGCATTCACTGTTTCTGATTCCATCTACCCTGCATATTTTTCACATGATATGGGACGCTCCGCATCCTGTTAGTCAGGTAGCTTACATTCAAGCAAGACTTTTGTCCATGCTTGGAATCAACAGACACGGCAGGCCAGAAGATTTTGTTATGGGGGGCCAATGATTTGATGGTGCAAGGAGAGGGGCACTTCCATAAAGCCTGGCAGGGCTAGAAAATAAGTTACCTGTCCTTTCTTGCCATCAGAATCTGCTTTCAATCTGCTGAAAGCATCTTCAAATAAATGAAGGAATATGATAGGGCCCATGGGCAGCTTTTACTTTTCGGAAGTGATGTTCAGCTCTTCTGTCTTGAACTTGTAGCTATCTGTATTTGCAGGTAGAAAACAAGAGGGTCACAGGCTATGGTAGAGATCACCATATCAATGTGGGATGGACGATGCCAGCTTCAGTCTCTCTTTTTCCTTCAGAGGAGCCCCAGTAGTGGTAGAAGATAAATACTGATCACAGTCCCTCTCTCTTTGGTCCCTCCCTTTTCTTTCAGAGTTTAGTATTAATTAAGAACGAGATGATCTTTAAGGTCCCTTTCAACCAAAGCCATTCTGTGATTATTTGATAGTTGCTTACCTTATTTAAAAATTATCTGCTGTCTTCTTCTAAATTGTTACCTTTTTTCCTGAAGAGGTCTTTCCTGAGCTAACTTTGGAAAGAGCGGTTTTCTTCTCTGAAGCTAACCTTGCCTGAGGAGCTTATTGCCAGTGCTTCCAGGTAACAGCCAGGGAGGTGCGGTGGTTGCCTCTAGAAGATAAACCTTTGTTTGTAGACATTGTTGTCGTTTTTGCTGCAGATAAAAAGATCTAGGTTGTCAAATGACTGTAATCAGATCTAGGAACAGTACTGCTGTCCAAACAAACGCTTTGGTTTCAGTTGCTTTGAGTAGGACATATCAACACCTAACTGTTCTTACTAAAAACAAGAAAACGTGTAAGACTACTATATGCTTGCTTATATTGTCTGCTTCCTTTTTCACTTTGTACTGTCCTTGTTTCCTTAGCTCTAAATTCTCTGCGATATGGATTGCATTTGTAATACTGTCATGCCTAATAAAGTAAATCTCTGATTGGAATTTCTGGCGAGACAATACTCATGTTTGGTACAGCTTTTAATTAAAAAATAATTTATATATAATGTGTGTGTGCTTACAATTCATGAGTTTAATCAGGAAGATTGAATTGTGCCAGTCTTGTTAACATCAATGAAACTACTAAGGTTAGTTGAACCAGCTTAGACTTGATGAATTTTTGCTCTAAATTCCTGCATAATGAGTTTTTAAGGAATCCAGTCTGAATGACACTGTTTATAAAAGTTTTGTAGGTACTGTAATTGAAGAACAACAATTTATTTGTGTAGTCTCATTCCTGCTTCTGATTTTCAACTTGTGGTCTTCAGTCCTTGGATTAGTTTAAGTGGACTTTTGACAGATAACTGATAACGTCAACTTGGTATCAGAAGGCTCATATTTACAGCGGAGATCTGCATCTCCACTGGACTGTTGCTAGGAATCTGCAAACTGAAAAAAACTTCCGAGGCGCTGCCTTTCAGGATGTCCCTTACACTGCATCTGTGCAGCACTCTGATGCTGTATCCCTCACAGCACTGTTTTGGTATGCTCTTTTGCATGTCTGTGCAGTATCTTTGCATCTCAGCTTCTGCCACCTCAGTATCACAAAAACCTGAGTGTTTGCTGTTTGTAGAGAGCTTGCAGGTACCAGAACTTGCCCTTCTGTCTACTTGACCATGTGGGAAAAAGCAGATGATTCTGTGATCCTTTGAACTAACCCAATTTCTTATTCCGTGTCCTTGGCTAGATTTCTGCTGTATTAGTACCGTATGTGTTTCTATAAGTTATTCCCTGCAACCAGACTTCATAAAACTCAGACCTAGACAGACTCTATATGCTTCAGAGCTAGGTATAATGAAGTCTAGTATACAGAGCGGTGAAAGCTAAGTACAACTTAAAGAATTCAACATTGAAAAGGTTGCGACTTTTAAGTATCTTTTGTGTTTGCAAAAGGCAAGTTCTGTGTCTTTTCATAGCAAGATTGTCACTGGACTATTCAAGCAACAGAAAAAGAAATATTTTATAACTGTAGTGAAATGCTTGGGTTTGAGCTAGCAGTTTGTATCATATTATACCTTGGAGAAATAACTGTTTTCATTTGTGTTTTTAAATCTGTTAGTGGGAATCTGTACGTTCTCATTGGAAATGAGGTTTTGACTTTGTAAGAATTGCCAATATAAAGTGATCTTGAAGACCACTAACTTATAGCATGAAAAGAAAGAAATAAAGCAAACAGATCAAGGTAGTTACACTTAACTACTACAGTTCTTCAAATTTACCTCGAATGTGTTATTTGTAGTCGCCTGCTTGTGGTACATTGAAGGCTTCGGGTAGTCCAGGCCTAGCGCTGCAAGGAGGTGACAGTGAGTCAACCTTTCAGCTGGGTGTCAGCCTGGTAAGAGCAGTAACATAGAAATAGGGCTTGGTTTTCAGGGGTTAAGGACAATATCTGTGGGTCAGTAGTGCTGGTGTGTGCCCAAGGAAGCCTGCTTGAATCTGCTTCTGGAGCTGCCTGAATAGCAGGAGAGGCTCTCGCAGCCTGAAGATGGTTTCTGCTTCATGGCTGCAAGTACTAACATCATAAGCAACCTGCACAGCAGTGCAGGCCAGCCCAAATCACTTAAAACATAATGCTAGGGACAAAATGTTTGCTTTTGGTAAGAACTAATGAAATAATGCACTTACGTAAGTCACTTTTTTAAAGAAATATCTATCATTAAATAAAAGTGTGGCTTACGCATCAAAAACCTGTTGGAGAAGTAACGGTTATCAATCACAGCTGCTGTTGTACATGTTTATTGTCACTGAGGATCTTTGTGTTTCTCTTCCAGTTGAAGGAGTGCCTGCCTAAGAGGTGCCAGGCTGTTGCTTCAGTCTGAGTCAGAAGGTGTTTTTGCAGGTTCTGTAATGGATTTGGGATGCTGCTGAGTAACACTGGAATGCCATTTTGTGACGTCTTTACTTAAAGATGTGACATATTTAACTAAATGACAGCGCGTAGAGGTGTCACTGGCCCGTGTGGGCCAAATGAGACACAGTTCCTGACACAGCAGTGCCTTTGTTGGCAGCGCTGGCTCTGGTAGCACAGTCATGGGACCAATCGTGGCTAAAGTTACTGCCCTCAAAGCTGAAGTGCAGCAGCTGAGCACGTGCTTGTTCTCAAGTTATAGCAACGCAGAGTGAAGTGCGTTAACTCACTGCCATTAGAGCTCTGAGGCCTTTGGTAGTAATTTAAGCCCATTTTACTCTGTGCTTGCAATGGCTTAAGAATGTGCGTGTTCCATTCTGTGTTTCAGCTGAGAGGGGCAACTGCCCCTCATTGTATGACTGTCCCATCATCTGATTCCATGCAATTCCTTGTGCTGTCACTGGGAAATACCTCATTATCCATCATTGTCTCTTCCCAGTTTTTTCAGGGAGCAAAACAGGAGAGCATTGAACAGGGAGGGAGATTTGCAGAGAACAAGGAATTCCATGTCATTACATCTGGTTCAAAACAGGGATGGCATTCCTGACTCTGTGTTAAGCTGTTGTAGCATCCCTGTCCTTGGCTGCTATAACCAGCTTTTAAGCAGGGGACTTTCTGCAGCAATCCGTAAATGAGCTTGGAATATTGTAACACAGAGCATATAATTCATGCACTGTGTTTTCTGAAAGAATCTTTTTGAAGAGATGTGAAAAGACGTACTCTTCTGCTGTTTCTACAGCTGACCAGCACAGAAACGTTTAGTGCATTTCTTGGCAGTGAGCACTGCTGCCTGCTTTCTGACTCAGACTGAGGGAATGTGACCACAGCTGTAGTATAGGACCTTGAAATGCTGAAGAGGAAAAAAATCTCTTAAGCATAGTAATAAGCTGTTATGGAGCAGTGTATAAATTTGCTTTGTATAAGTTAATATAACAATAGTGGCCCTACAGTATTTAATATTTTTTTTTCTTAACATATATTTAAAGCATAATTTCTAATTCTTGTATATATTTTTAACTTTCCCACAGATATGCACTTATTTGGCCATTATCCAGCTCATGATGATTTCTATCTTGTAGTGTGCAATATCTGCAATCAGGTAGTCAAGCCACAGGTTTTCCAGTCGCACTGCGGTAAGTGAATGTTTTCTTTCCTGAATTACAGTGCCAAATCAGCGTATGGTTCTCTTAAGAATCGTTGCATACAGTCATGACAGAGGCATGTTATCTTGTGTTCTTTCCACAGAAAATATCAGGAATGCCTTCAAATAAGCATGTTTCATGTAAAGAAGGAAGTTAAATCAGTTGTCCTAGAAGCTGAGCTTTTCAAGTTGAACTTGTTAAACTAAATTAAGCTATTGTAGTAAATAAATCCTGTTGGTTAGATACTAGCTAGCCTGATGTAACATTGGATTGTCTTTTATCAAAGCAGCACAGTGATATTGGTTGATGTTAGCTAGAACTTGGATGTTGAGATGGATTGTTTTCTGATGGGATTTATACATAGGTGCTTACAGGGTTTCTTATATTTCTTATAGGGCTTAATTTTTAACATGATTGGCAAGTTGCATCACATTTGTTAAGATTCTCTTGAAAACTGTTTATTTGAGAAACTGCAGAAATGTGGAGATACTTATTTCTCAATTAATGTGATGATAATTTTTATTTGTAAGCAGAATAGCTTTGGTTAGAAATTTTTGGTATTGATTAACAAACTACTCTCAAATATCTCTAAAAAAAACTTCATCCCAATCTGGTTTATTTATTACTTATATGGTGGTTTATTTGTTATTTGTCCAGTGGTTTGTTTTTGATTTGTTGTTGTTTTAAAGGATTGCAAAGCATGACTGAAATGGCTCACTTTGCATGAGGTTTTTAAAATTCTTCTTAAAATTCGGTTTAACCAAACTAATTTGAAGATGATTGCAAAACAACGAATGGTAGCTAGTAGTGGTATCAGTGAAATACATGAAGAGAAGAAAAAACAAACAAAGAAAAACCACCAAGATTTTCCTTGCCTATGTGCAACAAATAGCCTTCATAAATCCTGTGTCCCCTTCAGGCTTCTTAATAGCAAGGCAGCTCAGTAAGTGGAAAATGTAAAAATGTATTTTCTTTGAAGGAGAGATTACCAGAATATTACTTTGGGCTCGTATGGATGGACTACTAACAGCCAAGCAGGAGCAATTGCATACATGTTGAAAATAAAAATGGAATTCATGCATTAAACAGAGATACGTCATAAACCAGCTAATAAGTGCTGATGAACTCCTGACTAATTTCTATTCAAAATGCCTTGCTGGTGTCTTCTGTAGTTGTGCTGTCCTCTGGACATGACCTTCTGGCTTGGGGAGCAGTATGAAGTTGGGCCTGTTTTCACACAGGAGCCATATAGAACTCCTACAAGAAGCGTAAAGTGACATGCTGGATTAGTGTTTTGAATTCTTTATCTGTCAAAATTTGGTACAGGATGACATAGTTAAAACAACCATTCTGTGAATACTGCTAGAAAGAGCAGAGGTGGTGGAATTTGTTGACAATACGTCCTTTAAACAATACTGAGGATACTGAAAGGAGCTGCGGAAAGGATAGCATAAAGCTAAGAAGCTGGGCAAAATGGTATTTCTTATAGATGAGAGCGAAGTAATCCATGTTGGAAGGAACTTTCTGAGCTTACTGGAATTGACCACTTAACATTCATGTTAGTGTGTTGCCTGTGAACTGCTGAGACGCTGTAAGTCACTGTCCCGTTTTCCTTTTCTCCATTATTGCATTATTTATGCAATTCCCTTCACTTCATTCTCACAGTCCTGTTACACTGAACAATTGAGAGTTAAATTCTGGATTGCTTGATTTAAGACCCTAAGGTTAATAAAGACTTTTAAATCAAAAGTCTCCATTAAAAGTGATTGAGAATATTGAAAATAATCGACCAAAGGTTTTACCCCTTGAAGATTGTATTTAATGTACTTAACTACTTAATGTAGTCGGACTTATTTCAGGAAATGTATACAGGAATATCTCCGAAGAGCCTGTAGAAGAGCTTTAAATATATGTCTATGTTTTCTTTTAAAGATGAAACAGAAAAAGTGATATACTAACCATATATAAAAGAAGTTTTAGAAGAAGGAAATGTTCTTGGAGGTCTTAGTAATTTTTGCATAATGACAATGATATTTTTTAAACAAATTAATCTAGTGCAAATACTGCATGTTGTGTAACTGACATGCATTGGCTAACATACAGTCATTTTGATAAGAAATGGCTAAGATCTAAAGAGTGTATCTTGTTAATCAGATTTTAATTAATTTGGTCATGCAGAAGTATAACTGTAAATTCAGCGATACTGAAGACCTCAGTCAGTAGACTTTTAGGTTATTTAAGACTATCCTATTCACCATAAAATGGATTATTTCTCATCTTGAAATGTAGCTTTAATGTTGAAACAAAGGCAATGAAAGGAGAAAGCATTAAAAGCCACCACTGTTTTTTTGGCTCTTGAAGGCTGCATCATGGGGAGTCTTTATTACTACTGACAGGGACTGGTAGAGATTTATCCCAGAATCTCCTGCAAAGTGTGGTTTGTTACTATTATTCCTGGTAAGACACACTGCATATTCTCTCAGTAAGGATTTAGATCCATGCCAGACATGTGCTTTTTGTGTCTAGGTTCCCTGCATTGCAACTTGAAGGTCTTGGCTTTGGAGCTTGATTTGGAATGCTTAGTTTAGTGAACATTTGGGCTTTTGTATACTTCTCTTGAGCCCATCATGGCATGTGACTTTCTCCAGAGCGTTAGAAGACCCAGTGCTGCATTTGTCTCTAATTTCAGACATGTGGCAGCCATCCTTGATGGCGCTGGGAAGTTGTGAAGATTGGAGAAGCAGATGTTGTTGTTTAACTTTTAAGGGTTTGCTTCCTGGACTATCAAGCAAAAGAAAAGAGAAATGTGGTTGTGGTTCAGACTTTTTAAATGGGAACTGGTGCATCATACGACCTTAGACTGGTAGAAATCAGAAAAATAAAATGAGAGATCTGACTAATTAGAGGACTGAATTGCTGAACTTAGGAGTCTGTAATAAACACAGTATAAAGCCCAGTGTTGCAAAGTATTAGATCTGTCCAAGTCTCTAAGAGAAATGCTGAATTAAGAGCAATTTCAGGTCCTTATACCTGTATAATAAACTTTTGCATCCATTTGTAAGGATTAAACTATTCTTATACATATGATACAGAGTAACTTGTTCCAGTGGAACAGTATCTTTTTTTTTTTTTTTTAATGTGCGAACATGTATTTGCTTCTGCATTAAATACTTTGAAATGAGACATCAGCCTAGTTAGATGGCTTGTAGCATATCTAAGTGTATTGGCATGTGGAGAATTTTAGTTCTGAGACTGTTTGTTCTCAAATGCTGACCTCAATGAAGATGTAGAACATCTCTGGGACACTAAAAGTGTAGTGCTTTACTATCCCTGAAGTACCGTAATGTTCCTAGCATTTGCTTTTTGTTTGTTTTCTCCAATAGATCTGTTTTCTAGAAGATTTTTAGAGTAGCAGCCTGTGCTGAGGTGTTTGACATATGACTTCTCTTATCTCTGCGGTAGTCAGTCTGTTGCTTGTTAAGGCAGGGCCAGTACCATTTCCCAGGAGATGTTTCTCTTTTTCTTTTAGCCCCAGTCAGAGCAAAGCTTCATATTCTTATCCTGCATTACCCTTTAGCAGAATAAAAAGTGTCACATATGGTTCTGGTTATTTTTTCAGAAATGTTCCTTACACTCATAGACTTGTTAACTTTGGTCTTTTCCTGTTGAAAAGAAAATCTCTTACAAAAGGCAGCTCTGGAATAACAGTGAGCTTATCAAAATATCTAAGCTTTTTCTTTTAATGTGAGGAAATAAGTTAATGAGGAGAAAGTGTTAAAAGTAAAGGGGGAGAGGAGGTGTTGAATTAGCCAAGCTAAATAATGAAGCTTGGTTAAACAATAACTACAGTATAACCATCAAAGAAAAGTTTCCAAACATACTCTGGAACAGTTTCAAGAAATGTGGAGAGTATCTTCATGAACAGAATAGTTAAGATCCTCATTTGATGAAGTAGTAGCATATAGAGGAGAACAATTTTGCTTCATCGAGGAAAAGTGGTTACGAGGATCTCTTCCTCTGTTTATTTCTTTATGCAGATTCATTGCTATCTGGCATTCCTGTTTCTAAGTTTGTTCTAACGTAGCCTTCTAATTAAGAAGTAGAAATTCTTATTCCTTAAAAAAGAAAAAACTACCCTTGATTTTTGTTACTTGTGTTATAAATCCTTGGGTTGACATACTTACGTCCTTATGAAAGTAGGAAAACTGTTATTTCCTTCTGATCCTTCAGTTTGGTCGTATAAGCATCACTGAAAAGAAACAAGCTAGAAAGTAATGAAGTATAGAAGAATATAAATCTCTTTCCTAAGAGAAGTTATGTATTCTGAATTACTCAGACTAGCTATTCTACATTATAATATTTGTGTGTTACAATTTAATGAACCACAATTAAAGAAAAGCAGGCTGAGCTTACAGCATGAATAATAATGCTTGGCTTTTCTAACATGAACAAGAACACTACCAGCAAGAATTTTTGTGTGTTTGTAAGGGTTTTGTTAGGGGTATCACTGTCATATTCACTGGATTATTCTCAGTTTTGATATGATTTTCAATTATTCCTTGTCTTTTTTTTGTTTTTTAAGTACACCTCTTTGGGTTATTTAAAATGGTAATATTTTATCCATTGCATTTGATCTTTTATCAGAGGAAGCATTCTTGTGCCCTTCAGTGACAATGACATTTTGAGTGATTTTCATTCTGTTACTGCGATTTTTTTCACAGCCTTGTCAAAACTTGTTCTGTGGTGTCTCTGTTGATCAGATAACTTTCTGGCTCTCCTGTGGTTAAGGTTTCACTACAGAAGAGAATTAAAATAATGAAAATTACCCTCCTTCCCCCCTGCTTTTTGTTAAATGTAGCAACAGTTGTTTAATGGTAGCAGCTGGACTGGCAAGAATCCAAGTATTCTTTTTTCTTTTTAGGGGGTGGAGGAGAGAAGGAATTGGAATATTTTGTATGTACTGTATTTGTACATTTAACTTGACTTGTGCAATCAGCTAGGATACACTAATTTTTTCCGCATCATTCATTTCTGTTACTTGAAACTGGAAACTCCTTGTAGCTGAAAGTGTACAAAAATTCTCTTTAGCTTTACAGTCTGTCAGAAATCTTGTTCTCCAGACCAAATTGCAGCCAATGGCATGACACTCTGTTTCCTGTCTGTGGTGAAAATCTTAGCCATAGTTCCTGCAGTGGTGCGTGCAGGTGATGTAGGTTGGTTCTTTGTCCTTGAAAGCTCTCTGGGTCCAATGTAGCAGCGATCTCTGTGAAACTGAGGCCACAAGCCATCTTCTGCACCATTCCTGTAGAACTTAAATAGTGGTACGCTGTTGTATGGACAGTCCAGGTAGGATGAATGCTACCCTTGCAAAGGCAAAACTAAAAGAACTATTTTGAATTCATCTTTTTCCCTAAGTATTCTTGGAGTGCTGTATCTTTAGACTGTCAGAGCAATTGTTGGGATTCTGAATAGGTACAGAAATGCAAATTCTGTCTTGGAGAGGACAGCTCTGTATCCGAACTGCTGATAGACTCTGTCCAGATTCAGAAAAGTATTTAGAGGTGTGAAAGGTAAAATGAGATTTTAAGACCTAAGGGTTTTTGTTCATTGGTTGATTTGAATTCTTAGCTGCTTGTATGTGTGAGACTGTTGGTCACCTCAGTATTGGCTGCTGTATTCATTCAGAACAGCTTGGGGTTTGGTTTTTTTTAGATATACCCTAGAGAGAGCTTAATGAAAGATACATTGGCAAGGCTATGTTCATTCAAGAAAAACAAAACAAAACAAAATCCTACTTTATCTGTGATAGCTTGGCCAAGAACCAAGATATGTGGTTTTAGTAGCCTTACCTCCTAGATGCTATTCTCCCCTTTCTTCCACCTCCTAGGAGAGGAGAATGCTCTAATCACCAGACACACCATAAGCCACGATAAAGCAATGCTTTTTGCATTGGGGGTGTATCAAACAAAGTGAACCTGAATGTAGAGATTAACGTCCAGATCCGAGGGATGGACTGTGGCAGAGACTGAAAAATGTGCAGCTGGTGCTCAGAGCAGCCGCAACATGGTGTCTTCACCTTGTAGGTCACTGAGATCAGCTTAAGGCTGGAAGGAGTTTGTCACATTTTCTTTTTTCTGTCTAGCAAGTGAATTTAAGGCGGAGCTGTGCTCAGTCTTGCTGACCTGCTTCCTTAGAAACAAGTAGTGCAGTATTTTATAGGGTTGGGTTTTTTTTTCTTTTCTACTATCATCCCACTGCTTATACTGCTTTCTTGTTTATTGTTATTAGTTGATGTTCACAGAGCTTAAAACAAAGAAGTTTATATATAGAAATATATAAAGAAGTAGAAGGTCAGTGAGTAGTGTAAGTGGAAAGCTCAGAACTGCCAACAGAAAACTTCTGCTCTTCAAAAATTCACTCTTGCAATGTACATAGGTGGGAGTTGACCTCTTCTCCCATGTAAGCAGTGACAGGACAAGAGGGAATAGCCTCAAGTTGCACTAGGGAGGTTCAAGTTGGCCATTAGGAAACATTTCTTCTCCAAGAGAGTGATCAGGTGCTCAAACAGGCTGCCCCGGCAGGTGGTGGAGTCACCGTCTCTGGAGGTGTTAAGACACATTTAGATGTTGTACTAAGAGACGTGGGAAATACTGGTGGTAGGTGGAGAGCTGGAGTAGATGATCTTGGAGGTCTTTTCCACCCTTGGTGATTCTATGATTCTGCATGTCAATCACTGAAAATTTATTCATTTGAAAGATACTTTGAATGAGAAAGCAGGGAACTCTCAAGGGCTTGTACACTGGAGAGCGTATATGAAAGAAGACGACATTCAACAGCGAACAGAATGCTATGCATGCGTGCAATTGCTGTTCTGCATAGTGACCTTCCCCCTACCCCTTACCTATGTCAGGATCTACGTATGAAATTCAAAAATCTGAAACTAAAACACTCATGTCTTTTCGGTAACTTACTCTACTAAGTTTTGGTTTTACAGTGCCTTGATTGTGTTGTAGTTTTACAATCTTATATAATTCTACAGAGGAAGTAGATTGACAGAGTAATAATGGCACTGGGCTTCTAAATGCACTCAAAGTATATTGTTTGTGTTTACACCTAAGAATTTATAATGATAGAAATCCTCTTTTTCATAATGTAATCACTGATAATATTTCATTAATGAACACTTACGTTCACTGTATTTTTTTTTTAAACTTCAGGTAAATTGTGTTAAATGTTACCGTACATACTTAAACTGGATGGTGTTGTCATGGTATTGATGAAGATGAATATCACTTGTAATTTCTTTCAGTTGAGATTTTAATAGAGATGTAGTTTTAAATAGTAACCAATAAGGATTTCTTTTAAGGAGTGTCCATTTATAGCACTCAGCTGTTGAAGGTTGACTGTAGCATTAGGCTTAAGTTTAATCTCCTACATACTATAATTTACAGGGCTGAGTTTAATGCCTTGTTCTCCCAACTGCTGCACTTGTGGAGGGTGGGGGTATCATAGTGAGGGAGAGGAGAAAGGTATGGTGAAAATGTGCAGTCATAGCCGGTAAAAACCTGTCAAAATTAAAAGCAGAGCCATTTGGGCTGAAGTTTTTCATAGCATGTTTTTCCTGGGCTAAAGGAAGTGGATGTCTTCCATCTTAGAGAAGGAATGTGTTGGTGGTGTTTGTTTCTCTCAAAGCAAAAAAAAAAAAAACCCAACTGACTCCACAGTCCTATTCCTAGGTAAAGTTCTAATTAAGAGTTTTCTGAATTCACTGTTCATAAGTGTTTTGGTGAGCTAAACATAAGCAAGAATAGATCTATTTTATATCATGTTATGTTGCGCTGTTCAGAACATACATTTGCTGTGGAATCTGGGTTTGCCAAAGGCCCAGACAAAAAGTCATTGCTTCTTCAGTGTACTCCAAAGTCTGGAGAGGAAGGCTCCCCTCTGTTGTTCTCTGTTTATCCAGCCCGTGGTCAGACCAGGAAGATGTGGTGGGTTTATTTGGGTGGGGTTGTTTTTTGAAAGTTGACGCATTCAGATGTGTTTTTGCGTTGCAGAAGGTAATTAACATCTGGATTAGTCACAACCCGGTGGTGTTCCATTTCAGTTCTGTAGAAGTCTTGTCGGCGTATAAGCCTGCCCCATGACACTGACTTCTAGCAGTTCTCTGACCATTTTAGGTCCAGCTAGTTTTCCAACTGTTACATGCAGTTTTTCATATGTTCGCATCAGGAATTTCTTGCAAAGTAGGCTCTGGGCCTGGCAGGAGGCTAGGGAATCCCAGTCACAGTGTAGGCCGCATGGCTGCCCAGGTCAGGATGCCTCAGTTCCATTGTAACCAACAAGTTATACTGTAAAACTGTGGTACCTGACTAGTGCCACATCTATTCAGAACATTTTGTTTGCATGCATAACACACTGTACTTAAAATTCTCATCATTTCAGATATAAATGAAACTCTTCTGAGTGTTTCCCATTTCCCAGTCCTGCAGTGATTCATATAATTATCTTAACAGTTTAATGCTATTCTATTTAACTAGTGGTATTAATGTAATAATTGTCATATTAAAATCTAAAAATATTGAATTAGACATTCTAAAATATATTTTATCATTACAGATAGGTTAGAAGCACTGTAGGATTCTGTTTCTAAAATAAAATTGTTGCATTTATCTGGAAAAAGTAATGAATTGTATTCTACAGGACATAATAAGAACTAATCCAAGTACATTAGGGCAAACGATGAGGGGCAACTTATTCACCTCACTAGATGCATATTTTGATTAGGATTTAATTTCAAATGCCTGATTGAGCTTCCTGCACCAAAATCTACCAGTTGTTAAGACACACAAATAAAATTCAGGAAATCTGCCTCACTAGCTATTTATGTTTGTTAGACTACTGATGCTGCTAATGGGAAACATTTTCTTTGACTAGCATTCTGGGAAATAACAGACTTTTATCCCCTGTTTTTTTGGGGACAAACTTCCTGTTTCTGAGAAAATAATCTTTTATCATGCTTAGTGTCTGCTCTGTATCTAGTGAAGTATAACTAATACCATACTTACATAAAATATCAAGCATTGCTTATGAAAAATATGTTTAAGACTAGTGTTAATGTACAGTTATTTTGTGCTACTGCTTCCATTTTATTCCCAGTGAATAAATAATGTGGTGTGCGGAGTTATTCTTTTCGTAAGTACATCATCAGTGTTGTGGATTACTAATATTGCAACTAGAAAATTTTATTTTAATATTGTTTTAGTGGCTTGAGATTGCTGACTGAAAACTGCTTAATTTTTAAATTCAATTTGTTAGAAGGATTGGTAGGGAAGTGTCTCATTTTTCCTTTTACCTCAAAATACTGAAGCAGGAATATATCTGTGCAAGCTGAAATGTGGGCCAGTGACTGGCCAGCAATACTGAAAAGGTCTGTGTAGATTATACTTGTTCAGATTGATTAGTTTGTGCTTGGTGATCAGACTGCATGAAAGATGCAGTCTGGTATATCCTTGCATGTGCTTTAAGCTTTCTCACCCTGGTATACCACTGCATATGCCCAGATGAGTCTGATGACAAATGCATCTCATTCTGTGACTTTGGGTAGTTAAAAGCTATAAGATAACAGTAAAAATGGTGTTTTTGAAGTTGGTTAGGTCAACAAAGAATTAGTTTGCTGTTTAAGTAAACCTTTTTGTTACTGTCTAATGCTAGATGCATTCAGTAAGAATGCTGAAATGAGCTGTAAAGCTTTTCAGCATTTTTGCATGGGCAGGAAAGGTGTGGTCAGACACAAACACTTAAAGCTGCAGAGAGCAGCACAGTGCAGGACAGCATGTTTTCAGTCCCAGGGTTGTGGGTTTTTTTGTTCTCCATTAACTGAAAACTGGTGTGATGCTATTACAGCCTCAATGCAGGAATTAGCTGCAAAACAAGAGAAGGTTGTACTCAAATGAAAATAATTCTGTGTGAGTTCAAAATCTGCAGTTCTATATCAGCGTGGATTGTTTGGGTCTAAATCACTGCAGAACAAGACAGCCTTTCATTGGGTAGCCTGGCATGCAGCATACCTTTCCATTAGGTGAAAATGCAGTAGAAGTTCTGTAGCAGAAAAAAACCTGAACTTTGAAAAGAAATGTCTGGTGTCCGTCATTGGGCTGCTGAACAATTTTGTTGACCCACTGCTTTTCGAACTTATAATGGGAACTAAATGGGGTAAGAATAGAGAAATGGGCACATCACAGTGATAAATTGCCTCTCACTGCAGACCCTGAGTATCTGTGGGTGAAGCAAATCACAGGACGGCCTTCACCTCCGTAGCCTGTTCTAGCTTTACTGAGATTGCAAAGATACCTTAGTGATACTGTAAGCTTTTGTATGGGAAGATGTTACTGTAACACTGAGTGCATACATAACGATAGCAATGATCAAGTTGCTAGGAGCCTGGTCCAGCATGGCCTTGGAAGTTTCTAGGGATGTGGCATCCACCACATCTCTGGGCAACCTGTGTCAATGCCTCAACACCCTCACTGTAAAAGGCTTTGTAAAGAGCAGTCTGTGAGCGACCATGCTTACTTTGACTTTGTGTGGGAGGGAGTATTTCTTTTTTTTTTTTCTTTTTTATTTTTTGCTGTTTTTATAACCCCAGTGGAGTAAGGATCTAAAGTGTGGAAAGATAGAATTTGTTTTATTAGACTGAATGATATATTTAGAATAAACGAGTGAGCTTCCAGGCATGCAAACTGTTCTCCCTTCTGCTGTTTTGTGGCATATTCATCATCCAGATTTCTCTGTATCAAATTCCAGAGCTGCCTTGCTGCTGTGAACATGGCTGTAAGCTGGGTCAGAGGGTCTTCAGACTGTGCCTGAAGAAGTGGTGGATGTCGCGTGTATCTGTTCCACCAAGTGGGGGTTGCTTGTGAAAGGAGATCTGTAGAACTAGTGCTGCATGAGGAAATGATATTACTGTGTTGGAATAGACTGGGTATCCAGGCCAGGAGATCTTATATTTATTAGTATAAAATAATAATATTAACATTATCACAGCTTCTGGGGATCCCTCCTGGGGCTGGGCTAGGCACCAAAAATGCAGAGGTAGAGACCGGGAGCTAAAAAGGAGCAAATTCAAGAGCCTGAAGCAAATAAAGGGGAAAATGAGTGACGAGTTTACGGTGGGATGAGATTCCATATAAACCCTAAGAGTTTATAGAGAAAGGGAGAAAAGCCTTTGAACCCAGTATGTATTCTTCCTATGAATCTATGCCCCTAGTCACTTGTGTCATGTGGCTGCTCTTGGTGGACACAAATGGAGATGTTGGTGACCACTGACCATGGATCACCCAAACGTGGCAACAGCAAAGGAAGCAGGGAGGGGAAGGGCCAGGTTAACACAATGTCAGTGCATAACTCTACATTCTTGGGGGAGTTTTGCTGAAACATTGAATTTTAAAGAAAATATTTGGGGATCGTTATTACAGGAAATAAATTTCATGGTGTTTTTAACTTGTATCTATAAAAAGCTAGAAAGGATACCGAGCAGACAGCGCTGGTCTGCTGAGCGACCCTGCAGCTGCTTTGGCTTCACAAATGTTTTGCATGTGCTGTTCTTAAAGAGCAAAGGAGAACAAAATGGGGGAAAAACAACACGAAAAACTTTGCTCCCCTCATCCAAACCATGAGAATTTCTTCCCCTCCATTTTTTTTAATAGTAATTGTCTCGAACACGGTTTGCATTTTTCCATCGAATGTTTGAAATAATTAGCAAAGGCTTTAGCTTCAAGAAGCAGCTGTTCAGAAAATCAGGCGTAAAAAGGGCCTAACAATATTTGCAAAGCGAAATTGCAATTATGTAAATTCCAGCTACTGGATTTGTAAGCATGGGAGCCTGGGAGAACAGAGATGGAAAGCTCTCAGTTACACTGTAGAGAAATCCTGGTTTGTGTTACAAGGCGAAGGCTGTGCTTGGCAGTTCGCAGTGAGCGTACAAATTGAGTCGCAGACCTGTACCCATCGCTTCTTCTATTTTGGTCTGGAAGTTGAGTGGCTGCAAGGTTCTGTCTTTAATGATTTCCTCTTGACCGCTCTAATGAACAGCTGCACAGCGTTGTCCAACACTATTTGGAGTATTTACTGGCCGGCATTCAGCTGAGATGAAACGAGAGACACTTCATCTAATCATCCTGGATGGCTCTGTGTTTGCACTTGAAAGTTTTCTTTTATACAGTCTTTGAGCAAGTGCAGAACAAATTAATGTCACAGCTTGACACTGACTGACCTTTTGAGAAAGATTATTGCTGGGGAGCTCTTGAGGCATATTTTACAGAGCTGTTTGCTGTAGGCTGGAGTAAGGAAAAAAATCATTATTCAAGATCGCATGAGTATAAATCCAAGCAGTATCCAAAGTGATGCAGCTCTGTGAATTAAGTGCTTGACTGCTTCAACTTGTTGCTGTTGACAGCAGTTTGCACCAGGACATCAGACCCATGCAATGCTTGAAAACTATATCTGAAGTTTTTTATATTGGGTAGCTTTTTTAATATATATATATATATATATATATAGGGTAATTTTTTATATTCTGATAGCTGAAGGCATGAAGGAAGCTCAGGTTGGAGTGGAAACTCACAGCTCATCACGGAATTCTGGGTCTAGCTTGTGCCATCTGAAGCTTGGGCCACTGGCTCAGCACTCATGGTACTGACAGTCTTTGTTTCTTTATTCTTTTTAATTTGCTCACTTCCTTTCTGCTTGGAGCAGCGTTGCTGTACCTTGTTCCAATGTATGTTCCTCGGGAGGTGAGGAAACATACTTCTTCAGCACTCCTTTGAGAAGTAGGGTTGGTATTTGGGGAAGAATGTCAAGCGGTAGCCTACAGCAGCCTATTGAAAGATAGGAGAAATAGATGAGAATGGACAGTCATTGACAGAACCAACTAAGAATGCTTTAATAGGCAACTAAATGAATAAATATACATCATGTAGCAATCCTAAACGTCATTGACTTGAAGGTTTCTGCTGTATTTAAAAAAAAAATGGCCGAATACATTCTTTCCTCTCCTGTTTTTATCTCTACCATCACCTTTTTACAGTGAAGACCCTTTCTTCTCCTACAGAACAATTTGTTTTGGCTCATATTTAAGGACTGCAGCACCAGGAGTCTCAGGGCTCTGATGATAGTACTGAGCCTGAAGGACTTCCCAAGTTCTCAAATCTACTGGCACATGGGAGTGAATATAGCTGTGTGTTTCTGAGCAAAGGTCTGTTTAACACAACAGCAGCAAGAAAGCAACAGTTGCCCTCTGCTGGTGCAGCCCATTGTTTTGGTGAGCATCAGTGTGTCAGATTAAGGGTAAGAACCAGTGATGTTGGCTTACATGGCATTCTTGGCAGGGTCAGAAATAGAAACTGGGTCTCTCTTGCTGAGGCAACTGGGGCTGTTCAGTCTGGAGAAGAGAAGGCTCAGGAGAGACGTTTATTGCTTTACAACTCTCTGAAAGGAGGTTGTAGTGAGGTGGAGGTCAACTTCTTCTCACAGATAACAGTGTTAGGATAAGAGGTAATGTCTTTAAGTTATGCCAAGGAAGTATCAGGTTGGATATTAGGAATCATATGTCCTCAGAAAGAGTGGTGGGGCATTGGCACAGGCTGCCCAGCGAGGTGCTGGAGTCTCCATCCCTGAAGGTATTCAAGAACTGTGTGTACGTGGCACTGAGGTACAAGGTTAGTGGGGATGGGTTGATGGTTTTTAAAACCAAGATATGTGCTTTAACAGAAAGACAATTTGTTTTCCACTCTCCAAATCCCCAAGCACTGTTTTGGAAAAACATTGAGAACAGCAACTTTTCATTTGAAATCTTGCTCACGTAGGAGACACCTTCACTTACGGGCAACAAATCAAGCTACAAATCGCTGGTGTAGACCTCTCAATTCAACTGCAAGTGGTGGTTTTGACAAGATGCATTTTTCCCCAGAGACTGCATTTTGTACATCAGACTGAGGTTAAATTTGAAGGATCTGAGGTAACATTCCAGGGCTCCATCCGTTAGCCAGCTAGCCCATGCCGTCTGCTGTAAAGCAGTGCAATGGGAAATGTGACCCAATGCTTGGGAATTGAACTAGCGCCAACTGCGCTGCAGTGCTACATCCATTATGTCATACCACACACATCTGATAAGGGAAGACATAATGCTGTTGGATACGTTCTTGTATACAAGAGCTCTGCAGGTCATGGAGAGAGCTGTTTTTTATTTAATAACTGAGGTATGCAGGTGCTAATTGGAACCATATGCACGTGAGGCCAACACCAAAATTTGTTACACTACAGTGAAATGAAGACTTTTCATTTCTAGGGGGCAGGAAGGGCTAGTTTTAGATTAATCTTCATTTTTTGATACATTCAGGCAGATGTATTGTTATAATGCTTGTGTTCCTTTATTTTTGTGTAGCTCAACAAATATTTTCCTCTATTTCCTCCATCCATCAGAAGCCCTTTGGATACTGTTTTACTGGAGAAAGCACTTCTGGGAGGGGTTAAAGTGGTGCTGAAGGAGCAGCAGGTTCTTCGGCTGAAGCAGATCCTAATCCCTGTTTTGCTTCTCTTGGATTTCTATCTTTTTCTCCTCCTTTCTATGGATGTTTCATTGCTGCAGCAGCTATACCAGAAATTTCAATGTTGCATGCACAAGATATCACTGGTTCCTCTTCAGTGCTCATTTAGGAGTTCAATGGTAGGGTTTGGAATCATAGCAATGTTACTTTCCAAAATAGGTCTAAACTTGTCAAATCAGCTGAATTGCAGCGGTTAACACAGTCTGGACCTAAAGTGTAATTCATCCATTCAACAACATCACAGATGAGCATGAAGGGATTGTTAAAATAGGTGTGTTTTGCCATATGGTATGAAAATCAATTTCACCAAGGGATAACAGTAGCCCTCCCGTGATAATAACAAAAAATCACCAAATTTGAGCTATGAGGTTGAAATGCAGAATAGCCACAATAAAGTGTGTCCTTAAAAATACACACTAGATTGGTTCAAGTTAAAATTAATGTTAGCAGACATGAAGGCACTGTGCAATGTTCAAAATTAAAGACTTCAGCACCTGAATGTCAAAAAATGTCATTCCTGTAAGACTGATATGGTGTTTATTTTTTTTTGTATAAGAATAGGCAGAAGAAGCATTGAAATTCCAATTAATATCTTTATTATCCAAGGGAGAGTTTTGAATCACTTCCCAGGATGTGTCAATCATGAGTGGATATGTATGATATAGTGAGTTTGAAATGCGAATTGTGTTCTTCTAAGTTTCTCAGAATCAGACTTTCCATCTACAGTCATGAGGAAGAAGCGAAGGGTAGCAGTAAAGTTTGCTCTGCTACAAGGACCTTGCTCTTTTATAAGTAGCTGTCTTTTCCATAGGCAAAAGAATGTATTTTTAAGAGGGTGGAATCTCCAGGTTTATTTTTGTCAAACACGCTCAGTGTGGCTATTAAAAGAACTGAAAGTTGAGTGATGAGGTGAGATCCAGCAATGCAAGTGCTTTTAATTTGCAGTAATTGATTACTTCTATGTAGGCCAATGAACTTAATGAAGATAGAATATGTGTTCAGGTTGACACTGGTTGCGCTTATTCAAGCCATCCATGGCGAGGTATTTTATCTTCGTGATTTACCTTTCTTCATATATCCAGATGGAGAGAGAGCACTTTCCTCACAGGCCAGTAGTGTGATAAGGCTGTAATATCCAGTCCTTGAATTCTTCCAGCTACAGCACTTTCTTGATCAGTACATTTTCCCTTACAAATACACTATAGTTTGGAGAAATAGCATCTCAACTTCCATGCAGCAGGTCAGGTAAACTGAATGTTCTCAAGTGTGTACACACATCTGGTGCCTAAATACGCATCTGGTGTCTAAACAATGCTTTGATAATGAACATGGTTTAATAATGCAGTTGACCATTTCTTGTAATTTAAATAAATATATTTCAGATCCATTTCACTTTTTTCTAGCACTATAAACATTTGGGCCTGTGTTGCATATTTTCCAGTGGAAAAAAAACAATAAAAATATTTTAAGCTGTGTTTTCAAGTTATACCTTGTTCTCTGAGAAGAATTTCATTGAAATCTGTTGAGATTCATGTGTGTTTCAATATTTTTTTATCAGTTCCCTGTTACTTTTTTTCTGTCTTAAACTTTGGAACAAGGATATGTGCAATTTGATGATTTCCTTCAGAGTCCAGAAAGAACAGGATGGATGTAAGTTTCCAAACCATCCTTGTTCATGTGATTGTCACAGAATGGTACCTGTCAGGCCACATCCTGATAGATCTTACCCACATAGGTGTTCATGACCTGGATTGACAGTGGAGGAAGCAAAATGAGAACACTTCCCAATGGAAAGGAACACATTCGTTCCTTGACAAATTCCTCAAGTTAGATATGAGCAGAGGAATCCTTTGTACTTTTTTTTTCAAACTTCCTTACCTCTGACAGCCATCAAGAAGATGAGTCAGGAGGAAGCTTAAATTTTCTTAAGAGGTTGTGATTGGGAACATCTCTTCCTGGTCCTGAAGCTTCTTGACTTTGACAAAGAAACACCAGTTCAGCTGACAGTTTTTTCACAAGCTCCATCTCAAAAACAAATCAGTGTCCTTCTGTGTCAGATGTCTCTGCAGTTTTGAGCCTTGTTTGGATGCACCCATTTATCATAACTCCACCGCGACTCAGAAATGCATTAGATTCATTGCTGAGCAGCAAAGGGATACTGATGTAGCCAAATGGGAAAATGTTGATGGTTGCTCTAGATAATCTTAGTGGTCTTTTCTAATCTTAATAATTCCATGTCTGTCACAATATTTTTTGCATAGGTTTTATTCTGTTTTCTCTTCCTTCTTTTCCTCAGAATGGCAGCCTGCCTTGATGTTGGCATAGCTCTTGCATGTATGTTCAGGACCCTATTCAAGAAATAGCTACATTTGAAATTCCTGAAGCTAATTATGCTGCTACATTTTTTTCTTTCTTTTTTTTTTATATGAATTCTAACCTTATATGGAGATAAGTTTCTGTCGGGCTTAGCCCTAGTCCTGGTCTTTGTGGTTCTCACTCTCCGCTTGCATCAGTAGACAGGGACAGACAGCAACTGACGTTGTCCTCTGCCACCAGTTATCCTTAAGTGCATGTTTCGCTGAGGTATCTCAGTATGAACAAACTGTTTATAAGAAAACTCTGAGCTATTGCCAAAATAGGAGTAGATGTTATGAAAACATCACAGATATTTTGTATTTGGCATTTGTTTCTAAATCTATGGATGGGGAAACCTCACCTATGCCAACACCTTCCACAGCTCTCCATGAAGTGCAATGAATGTAGAAATAAGAAGCAACCCAGTCCTTTTCCATCTGAGTGACTGGAATAACTTTAGCTGGAAGACCAGCAGGGGTTGAAAGTGGGGGGTGTGGTCTCTAGTCACAACGATGCTGATGATGCTTTCTTGAGTACTGATATCAAAGACTGTTCAATCTGGCAAGCATGTAGATGTAGAGTTCTGATACCTCTCCTTCAGAGGGCTGCTCAAAAGATTCAGAGTTTTTATAAAATTGTTTGCCTGTTGCAGCATTCTTTTTGAGTGGCATGTAATGATCTCAGTACAATCCTCAGTTTAACATATTACCCAACTATCACTCTACATTTGAGGGACATGGTTTAGTGGACATGGTAGTGATGGACTGATGGCTGGGCTGAATGATCTTATTGGTCCTTTCCAACATTCATGATTCTGTGATCGAACTCGCACTGTTTTCAAGTCATGTTCCTAGTAATATCTGGGGACAAAAAAAAGCTAACAATGCCATTGATATTCATTTTCATTTTTACTGAAGTTTTAAGTAACTAATGAAAAAAGATATTGCTAAGGGATTGTATCTTTTTATGCCCTCGTACCTTGAATTTGAAATGGAATTGCAAGACAAATAGTATTCTGTTGTACTTTCTGTGCAGAGACTCAACCAGAGCTTGGAAAGACCAAAAGAAGGAGATCTGAAAAAATGAGTTAATTTCTTGCTAAACATATAGCAGAACAAAGGTGTGCATTACTTGCTGTTATGCCGTTGTGTTTCTAGACAAACAAACATTTGGCTAAGCAGCGCTTGGTCCAAAGCTCTCCAGTTGGGATGCTGATGCTGTGCTTGTGCGTTCAGTCAGAGCTGACTCATGAAGCTGTGCTCTTGGATGCTGGTTGGGCTTAGTTTAACTCAAATGGGCCAAGTGATCCTGCAGTCTTGAGAAATATTTTACTGTTTTGCAAATTTCTTGCTTAGGTAAAAACAGAATCCCTGTAAAACGTCAACAGAAAAAGTTAAAATTTTTTTTTGTTCTTTTGTTTTTTATTTTTTCCTTTTCAGAACTAGTTGTTCTTCTCCAAAATAATGGTCCATTACTCAAATGGATGGTTAATTGACATTCATTACAGTTGAAAATAGGTAAATATTTCTGTTTAAGGAATCTACTCTGGCCAAGTGATAGCTTAGGATGCCCAACTATGGCCCAACTCAAACCCTTCTATGAATTTCTCCCTCTACTGAAAGAGGTACTGATAGCAGAAGGGAGTTCATCTGTTGTTCTTCCCCTGATCCTCAGTTTTGAGAATCACAAGCACTTGCTTCTAACTCTGTAAATAAACCAGAAAGTAATCCAGTTCAGCATCTCTTTTTCACTTTGAGGAAATGCTCTCCTGTTCTCTTCATCTGAGGACGTCTCTGTGTCTTATTTGTATCAGACTTGTAAAGAATCAGCTGCTTGGAGCTTAGATTTCAGTATTGCTTCTACTTAGTGTGGTTCGCCAGAAGAAATAAGCAAAGAGATCTCTGGGTTAGGGTGTGTGTGCATTTCCAGGAGAGAAATGGAGAGTGAAAAGTAACATCTCCCTTTTCTCTTTGTAAGCAGTACGTTCCTTTCAGAAACATTCACATCTTAGGCTCAGAATGAGTTCTTCCTGCTCATTTCAGAGATAATTATTGTGACTGAGAACAATGTGCACAAAGATACCAAAAGCAGGTGAGGAGTATTGAGGAGGAGGGCTGAGATACCACTAAAGTGGAGATGTACACCGGTGCTGTGACACCACTGTGTACCACTGGTGGAGGACAAGGGTCCTGCAGGGAAGGAGTCAAAAAGAGACAAGAGCTCATTTGGATGTGTTTGACTCCTGTGGGAACAATTGTGCTCTGGAGGAGTCAGGTGTTGCCAGCAGCATTTTAGAGGTAAAACTGCATCTTGCCAAGTTGTGGGTGGCATCCAAAATCACCAGAATCAGGAAGTAACACTGTTAGCATTTACTGTTAGTATCAATCCTGGATAGTTTTATATGCATAGTCATGGAAGAAGAATTGTCCGGGCATTGCAGAAATGCCAGTGTGCTCTGATTAGGGGTCCTGTACCACGGGATTACTGATGCTTGAGGCAACTGCATTAGTTCTACTGTTCGTGATGAGAAATGCATTTCTTCAAATTCCTGGAATTTTAACTCCCACATAGGCTCGTGGTTCTTCATGTTGAGCATAAATCCTCTGATTTTAATCAAAACCAGTAATTAATTATGAAAGCTATGGTCACTGGCTGCACTTGGTTGCAGGCGATTCCTCGTGTAATAGTCTGACCGGTTCATGGAGACAAAAGTAATGCACATAAATTGTCTTTTATTACCGGCATGCACCATTTATTTTGACACAAAAAGGCAAGGACAGCTGAAATAAATCCTTGAGGGAGAAAAAGTCAGTCTCCACTGGGTCCCTACACTATTCCCCACGTCCCAATTATACTCTGCAGCTCCATAAAACTTTTCCGTTTTGAAAAGCTGCTCGAGTTCTATGCTCAGTGGCCCCAAACGACAATAATTTTGCTTCTGGCTGTCACTTGATATTGCAAATACAGCGTGCTTACAGCGGAGCTAGGAAAGTCGCACATGGAGCGCATTCTTTGGAATCCTCTTTGTTTTATCATTGCAGAACAACCCGCAAAGATTTGTATTATTGCACCTGAATAAATAGAGCTCTGCACTTCACCCATTGAGGTCACTGCACGTGGCTTGCAAGGGGAGCATTCTTCAGCTCATTCCCTACTGCTCCTGCTGAACAACAAGAGCCTCGGCACCCGTGCCATGACCAAATGTCACACAGTGCATGTTTTTGGTACTTATCTTGAAAGGCCAGCTGCTGGCCACCAGTAGTTTTCTGTGCAGCAATATTTTTCTAGCAAGTAGGAACAGCGTTCATTTACGCAGTTCACTGTTACAACTACCAGCACAGTTTTAGCAGAGCAGACTTGCCAAATTCTCTAAATATTTTAATTTCATTGTAATGCATAATAACAGGTGTACAACGTAGTTGCCAGTTTCTGCTTGCTGGCTGGGAGAGAGTAAATTATTCTTCTCAAAATGAGAGTGATATTTAATTGATATTTTAAGATAGAACAGGCCAACAGAAAATGCTCAAGCTTCAGCTCTTGGCGGTTAGGTTTGTAGCTCCTTCCCATAGATGACAGAGGAACTTGCTTTCTTCAGAAGTTATTTTCATCTGCCCAGAATGATAAGAAATGAATAATTTCAGAAATACATTTTCCAGATCTTTCAAAGTTGTTCGGTTGTTTTCTTTTGCCTATGGCTCCCTAACTCTAGCACATGTGCTCACACGCTTGCTCTCAATGTTTTTCTACTCTTCTTGAGGAGAAGTTATTGTGCGGGTGAAAGACCCTCCTTGTGCATTTTGACCACGGCTGCTCTGCAAATACATTTTTTAATTTAGAAGTCTGAACAGACAGAAAAGCCAGATTTCCATGGTCTTGGCTGCAGAGCCGTGTGTGGCTTATACGATACGACTACTGCTGAGCTGAAGTCTGATTTGGGAGCCAAACTTTTTTTTTCCTACATTGTTCTCATGGAGCCCAGACATTTGTACTAGTCAGGATATGGTGCCAAAATCCAAATGTGAAATTGCACCTCCTGCTCACTGGTATTGTGGAAGGCATCTCAGAAATCACTGCTTCCAAACAGGTCAAATGCACGTACGTGGGTAAGGCAAGAGGCCATGGTGAGCATTCTCCGATGGGTGGGCCGCTGCTGCTGGTCTACCAGAAGAGCGTTCCTTAGCTGCAAGCAGAACAGAACGGGTAGATTATACTTTTCCTTACTGCCTCCATGCTATCCTGTTTGTTCCTCACTCTTGTGATGTAACTTTCAGCCTTTTGCTTTTCTTTATTTAAGACTTGCTGAATGTCATTATTTAACAGCTATAAACAAAGAGAGTTTCATGGTCACCAAGAGCAAAGATCTCATTAACATGGAAAAAAAAAGTTGTTTGGCAGAGTTCAGAATTCTGAGATCATTGCAGCCTGACAGGAGAATGATTTATCTCCCTGTATTGATTTTTTTGTACAATTCCTTACATGCATTTCTGTTGTTTTCAGTGATGATCCCAACAACGTGTAGTGTTGTAAGGAGAGCCATGCAGATTAACAATCTGGACTGGCATTCACGGCTGGTGAGGAGATTTTTATGGTACCTGATGACGTTGTTACACTGCACAGTACAGCAGATGGTTTGCACGCTGTGGAACACATTCTGAGCTACAAAGCCCAGGCTGAACCACCATGGAAACCATTACAGTTTGATCTGGAGGAAAGAATTTGATTCAATCCTATTTTATTTTCTTTCTGAAATTACCTTTGAAGCCTATTTCTTTCTGAAGTGCTTTACACCAGAAGTACAACTGGTCTTCCAGGTCATCAAGATCCTCCAGGTCTACTGATAGTTTCTGAGAACAATTTAGAGTCAGGCTAGCAACATGCGGTTTTGGAGGTGAGGTTGTGTGTGCATTTATGTTAGCCACAAAGAAAGAAATCAGGGTTAAAACCTGTAGATATGTTTGAAACCTGGAGGCTGTAGCCCACAAGCTGTGTTGATTTCTATAGTGTGAGGGTGTGGTGCTCCTTATCTTGCTATTTGCCAAGATTTGAGATTTAGATTTCATTTTCTTAGCCTGAAGGCATTGCTTCTATCTCATTCTTCAGAGTAGGGTAAGTGTTTCCCTGATCAGAAATGGAATTTATACAGTTCTCAGCAATTCTCTATCCAGAGGAAAACTCCAGAATTTTTTCTCACATGCTCTGTGGTGTTTGTATTTGAGAAGGAGCTGGAGTCTTTATCCTCATTTCTGAGGGCTCTTCCAGGTTTCTTAAATAATCCCTTTTATATACAGAGCTTCAGAATGGCCGTGCTGGGAGAGAGATAGGGAACCGCAGGCAGGGTCTGCATCTAAACTGTCTTAAAAAGGTGCCTGTGAAATAGCTGTGGTCAGTACTACTCTAGCAGGTGGGTAGCAATGAGACAAGCCTGGTTTCTAACCTGCATGTGCCTGTCCTGGAGCAGGTGTAGGACTGCTGCAGGTAAAAGCAAATCATGAGCAGTGCCAGAACATCTGAAGAAATGCTTGCACAAAGTGTGGCTGATCCATTCTGGAGGTCAGGGAATTCTGACACAGGGGTTAATCTCTTTGGATATCCTGCAGGCGTATCCAGGGACTTTGTGTTTGGCAAGGGACTTTATGTTTAATAGCTGGGGATAATACTTTTGTTTACATAGCATAGTATTTCATCAAATGCTAAATTCTTTAAAAGAAAGTAAAAACTACAGGTTTAAAAGTTGCTTATGCTGGAATTCCTGGCTGAGGAGGAGTGAGAAACAAAATGAATTTTCAGCACAATGGCTGCCGTCAACTGTAAGTGAAGAAGGGCTTGGGCTTGCACGGTCATGTCACTCACATAGGAACCCAGAGAAGCAGTGAAATGCACCGAAAGCAAAGTGAATTCTTCCCCAGAGCATGAAATGCTCTCCACCTGCAGGGCAGGGCTGATGTGCAGCCTCACTTCTGGGACATCGCGCTGTGAGCTGCATGAAGTCCAGCTCTCCTTCAGCCCATCTGCAGCTCTCCCCTGCAGCCCTTCAGACTTCTCCTCTAGCAGGTGATCTCTTTGTTTTCTATCTGCTGTGAAGGGAAAGGGACAGAGGGCTTATCCAGCACTAGCAGAACCAGGAGATCTGTGTAACACTGTGTCCTGTGTAGGATATGCTGTTTCATAGCATCACAGAATCACTTGAGTTGGAAGGGACCTTTAAAGGCAATCTGGTCCAACTCCCCTGCAATGAACAGGGACACTTACAGCTAGATCAGGTTGCTCAGAGTCCTGTTCAGCCTGACCTTGAACGTCTTCAGGGGCAGGGCTTCCACCACCTCTTTGGACAGCCAGTGCTCACTCTTCTACAGAATGAACAGCCCCAGCTCTCAGCCTGTCCTTGTAGGGGAGGTGTTCCATCCCTTCAATCATTTTAATGGCCCTCCTCTGAATGCTCTCTAACAGGTTCCCATTTCTCCTGTACTAAGGACTCCACATCTGGATGCAGTACTCCAGGTGAGGTCTCACCAGTGCAGAGTAGAAGGATAGGATCACCTCCCTTGACCTGCTGGCCATGCTTCTTTTGATACAGCCCAGGATACGGTTGGCTTTCTGAGCTGTGAGGGTGTATTGCTGGCTCATGTCCAGCTTGCTATCCACCAGTACTCCCAGGTCCTTTTCAGCAGGGCTGTACTCTGTCTTTACATCCCCCAGCTTGTACTGATAGTGAGAGTTACCACAACCCAGTTTCAAGACCTCGCACATAGCTTTGTTGGACCTCACGAGGTCCACCTGGGCCCACTGCTCGAGCCTGTCCAGATCTCTCTGGATGGCATCATGTCACTTGCACTTGCTGACCACACCAAAGAGCTTAGGATCATCTCTGGGCAGCTTGTAGAGATTTTTTCATTAGAGTCTGAGGGGAGAACAGTTGCTGGGTAGTCATTGATGTGTTTGCATACCTGGAGTAAGCTTCCCTCAGGTGTGAATTTGCGTCTGGGCTGTGCTCTAGCCTTAAGTCGCAGCGTGTCCATCAGAATGTGCAGCATGCTTCTGCTGACTCCTGGTTTTGAAGCTTTGTTTATTCTGGGGAGGTTCAAGTTGGGGGATTTGTAGGTGCATAGGAAAGCTTGCAGTTAACTTCCAGCTGCTGAAAAACTGCCCAGTGAAGTCCTTTTTTTCTAAAGTAGTATACAAAGCACCGTTGCAAGAAGCAGGTGCAATCAGATTTAATTATGTTTACTGCTGGAAAGACACAATTTATACAATTGCTTAAGGAATGTGCCTGAAAACTGCGCTGTTTACACATCATGCAACTCATACCAAAAAAAAAAAAAAGTACAATCAAACACAGATTGTGTTCGCATCCACAGCCTCAAATCAAATGAAACTCTGTATTGTAATTGAGCAATTATCCCAGCAGGTTGGCTGTGGTGAAGCCTGCTGTGGTTTGAACATCTGGCTGCTCTGCGGGGTGACATCTGGAAGCTGCAGGCAGGAGGACAGGAGGGATGTGTTAGCATCTTGAGACTTAAGAGTTTCGATCTGGTTTTCCTGCTCTGTCACTTGTTATCTTGGGTGCTCCTGATTGACAGAATCACTGGAATCAGAGAACCATTGGTAAAGGAGCTTCACTCAATGACAGCTTTATGGAGAAAAATTGGTGTTGTACCTGTGTTTTTGAGAAAGTACTGATATGTAGAACTGTTCCTATGTGATTTAATACCTGTTCTTTTGTATATGTCTCTATCCTGTCCTTAAAAATCCCCCAGAGTGATCGTTTTGCTCCCTTTGGTTCCAGTGGCAGCATGTTTTAGAATCACAGACTATCACAAGCTGTAAGGGACCCATAAGGATCATTGAATCCAACTCCTATAACATGCTCTGTGTGTGGAAGTGGTCTGCCCGCTGCATGAAGATGTAGGGGAAAGAAGTAACCCTTCCTTTCAGCTCACAGCAATGCTCAGTGTCTGACACCTGCGTTGTCTTCAACATAGTTTGAAGCTCAAGGCTGTTTTTCAGCACTGGCGTGATGGGGTGATGAGAGTGTCCCATTGAAATCTGTTATTTGAGAGATATTTTGTTGACAGATTTTGTCTGAGACATCTGCCAGTGTTGATTCAAATGCACGTCTAGGGAGAACTTGACAGAAAATGTGCACTTTCCACAAGCAGTAGGGGCAGTTTGACAGAAAACAGGGACAGATGTGTCATGTTCTTTTTTTTGGAAGCAAAGACCATGAGCAAAGTGACCAGCACCACTGAAATCAGATGTCTGTAGTAGTTGCTTCAGACTGAAGGTGCCCCCGATCAACATTTTGAGAGCTTCAGCTTGAAAAATTGATTTGGCGTGAAAATTGCTACACTTTAAAGGAAATTATATGTCTGAAAATGTTCATGCTATTTCAGAGTTACAAGCTATTAAAAATAATCACCCAGCTTTCAAATGTTGGCTTTCATCTAATGCTGCTTTGTCTTCCCTTATCTAAAGACAGAGGGTTGTTATTCCTGATTTGCATCCTTCAAAGCTTGCAAATCTGCTGTATATTTTAAGAACTCTCTGTAATTGAGAGTTGATAATTGACTTGTGTGCATGTGGGCTTCAGCTCTGCTGTCACTGATTGCAGCACTTCAAGGATTCATCTTGATCCTATTAAAGTCAGTTCAAGATGGGGCTTCCACGCTGATCTTTTTATCAGAAATAGGCCTAGGAAATGTTTGAAAATTGCTTTTAATTCACTGGATGCACTTCAGGAAAAATGTAGGTGTGCTTTTGTAAGTGGGAGCTTTCGCTTCAGCCCCAAACATTGAAGACCGAAGTGTTCGGGTCAGGGAACTTTCAGCATTGGTCTCTCGCATATGAATATGCATTGTATTAAGATTGTGTTGGACTTTGCATGTCCAGTCCCTGAGCCCCAGCAGCTTTGCTTGTAGTCTGAGGGACAGTCGTTCACCGTTGTGGACCTGTTTGCATGAGAGAGAGAGCATCTGCTGCTGGGAACAGCCACCTCCTCCTCCCTTCTCCCCAGTTGGATCAACACAGAATTAAGCCAGGAAGCAAGAGATCTGCTGATACGGCTTCCTTTTGTCCACAATAAATAATATGGTTAATGGTGTGAGTAATTGTTAGCAGAAACCTCTTCTTTGGAGCAGTGTTGGTGGGCTCAAAAGCCTCTGTAATTCTAATAAGCACCTCCTTTTTGGCGAGACTGTGTTGATGTGGGAAGGATCCATGAAGTCCTGCTGAGGTCCCAGTGCCCCAAGCCCAGGTTGCAACTTCTTTAAGCCTATATAATGGCAGTAAATGGTGCAGTGTGCATGCTGCTGCCTCAGTCAGCGTGCTGGAATCAGGCTATGGGTCTGTGTCCCCAATAGCCACTGCCTCGGAGAAGGAAAACTTGGTCTTTCTCTATGCATGGACAGTTTCTTTTTCCCCACAGATTCAATTCTGTGGTTGCGTGGTGTTCTGATGACCACCAGCAGTGTATCTGGAAGCTGAGATCCCAATGTAGAGCAGAAGTGGTGATGTAGAAGCTGCCTCTTTGGCTTGCTGTGGGTGTTGGCATGGTTATGTAGCAAACTTGGAGTGGAGATGTGGTGCCTGAAGCTGCAGTGTTCCTTTTCTGCAGAGCAGACACTCATGACTGTCTTTGCTCCCCACAGCAGCTGGGCTGAAGCACTGGAGGGTATGGCTGGTGAGGCTTCATGAACTGCAGGGAGATGCTATTGCAGCCAAATGCCATGCATTTTGAGACAGTGTCAAATAAAAGCCCTTTTCGTAGTGATTTACCTGGCTTTTTGGTAGCCTTCTGCATCCAAGATATGTGCTTGGTGTGCCGTCACACTTGGATCCTGCTCCTTGTGCCGAGCATTGATTCAGAAAGTTTTGGATGGTTGGTAATTATGTGAATGTGGGAAATGAGGACAAGACTTAGTGGGCATGGTGGTGATGGGTTGATGGTTGGACTTGGTGATCTGAGAGGTCTTTTCCTACTTGAATGATTCTGTGAGTGGGAGTAGTGGTGACGGGTTGATGGTTGGACTTGTTGATCTTAGGGGTCTTCATGATTCTGTGATTCACGGAAAATTAAACTAATTGACATGATCCTGAGCAAAAACCTCAGTAGCTTGCTAGCTTGCTTTAGGGCCATCTGTGCCACTGATGACTTCTACGGAAGTTTTGTATCTCGAGCTTTTCTCAGATTCCAACAGTGTGCCTACAAGAAAAAAAAATGTAATTGGAAATGTGATTTATTAAGAATTTAAGATGGTTTGGCATCCCCAAAGACTTCATACATTCTCTAAGTTCCATTTTTGCCAGTGCACAAAAGGCCTTTCCAGATGTTTTTCTTTCCTTATAGTTTCTAATTGAAAAAGTATTTCCATCTACCACAAATAATTGGCAAACATGACTTATATGCCTAAAGTAGTCTGTGTAAGGTCAAGACAGGTTTTTTTTTTTTGTGTTGTGTTTTGTGGGGTTTTTTTTTGTGTATCAGTGTATCACAGTCTATGTGACAATGGGATACACAAAAATAGATTGGTACAGGTTTTCAAAAGAGGATTCCCCCATTTTTAACCCACACTTGAACTGCAGGTGGGAATTTCAGCAAGCAAACGTCAGTCAGCTGTAGGTTTGTGTTATGGCAATGGAGTAATACTCTGTTCTCCATCTGGAGTTCATTTACTAGATGCACAATTGCACCTGCAGAAGGGGAATCCACTACTCCATGACCCAATAGGCTGCTAGCTTAGGAGTTCAACACAATGAGTGACAACTCTTTGAAAAGCAGTTGGGGCCCTGCTGGAAATTGTACTCGTTCAGAGCTCTTATTTTTTTTTCCTCTTCCCTCCACTGAGAACTGCTGTAGAATAAGAATTGTTTTGTGCTGTGGTTCATTTTTGTTAATGGGATAGCTTCCTCTTCCCTCACCCTTGCTAACAACTTGCAGTGTTATCATGACAGCTGAATTATTGCAGTTCATGGTGGAGGTTGCATGGACTTTAAGGCATGCTTACTCTTCCTCGGGTTTTATCCTCTTTGTTTGCTGACTTAAAATCTCAGATTTTTTTTGCCCCCCTCATTTTGCCCCCAAAAGCACAAGCATTCCTGTGAATCACCCTTGGTTTAGTAAAGTGAAATGCTCTAATACTCTTTCATATGCTATTTTGATGCAGGCTTGAATAGCTTGGAACAGTGCAATTCCAAATGATTCCTGAAGAAGCACGTGTGCTTCCCTGCTGTTCCTTTCAGAAGTGTCCCCTTGGCTCGGGACCATCAGCAGCTCCTGCTCTGCTGAAATGCTGAGCATAGTGGGAGGCAGTCCAACAGAAACAGGGCTCAAAATGTTGAAGGAGAGGAATCATCTCAGAGGGACGGGGTGGGGCTTAGTCCTACTTTCCTTCATTTCATAGAGTCACAGAATCATTAAGGTTGAAAAAGGCCACTAAGATCACCCAGTCCAACCACCAATCCATTCCCATCATACCCACTGACCATGTCCCTTAGTGTCACATCTCCACAGCTCTTGAACACCTCCATGGGCAGTGACTTCTCACCAGCTCCCTGGGCAGCCTATTTCACTACACCACCACTCCTTCTGAGAAGAAATGTTCCCTAATATTCAGCCTGGCACAAAACAATTACTTCTCATCCTGTTTCTCCCAATTCATGCATTTCCAGATTTTTGCCTGTCACAGAATTTTGGCGCCTGTTTGAATATGCAGTGTTAATCTCTCCTTCACAAATGTGTTATTAGACCAATGATTCAGAAATCTGTATCAACCAGAAAAGGTGGTCAGATGCTTAGGGATGCCCTGTGTTGCAGCTGTGTGTATTCTTAGTGCTCAGAACCAAGTCCAGCTTGGCACCAAATAGACAGCTCTTCCTAAAGGATATTATTGTTTCTGTCAAGCCTCTGCCCTGGCCTTCAGTTGTCAGGAACAATGCCATCATCAGTTACCGAAACGTTGCAGTGGGTTGCCAGCACTTGATGTTTCGTGCAATGTTCTCCAAAGGTTCTGAACCTTGTTGGAGTCTTTCTTTTAACCCACAGTAATGTTATCACCGTGTTAGCGTGTGCGTTCTTGTCACATGCACAAGGAAATCGAGGTCTTTTTTTCTTTTTAAATTCAGAGACTCGGAAAATAAATATACGAGAAATTCCTGCTTGGTTCTATGAATGGTCTCGGTAAAAGAGTGTTTTACATTCAGTATGAAGAGGGTAGTGATGTTATCTCTCTTTCCAGTTCTAGGAAAAGCACTATAGCTAAAACTACACAGTTACTTTCAGCTCGTGGACATGTTGAGGGACATAGCTTAGTGGGCATAGTGGCCATGTGTCAATGGTTGGAGTTTGTGATCTTGGTGGCCATTAAGGTTTTCCAGCCTTAATGATTCCATGTGCCACTTTGCTACTTCCCACTCACTGCTTCTCTCTCTAGGTCACTCCACTGATATGGCAGGTGGAGGTCCTGAGGCTGCAGTAATGGACATTGTTTGGCAAATTGTACTTCAGGTGGGAAAATGTTGAGAAAGTCTTAGCAATGGGTGCACATTTAGAAGGAAAGATTGCCACCAAAGGCTGCATTTTTGGAAGTGATTTGAACCACCAGTGTATGAAAAGATGAACTTGTAGGCCAACAGCCTTGTATCTACCTACAGTGAGAGATCCAGGGACCAAACTTGTTAGTACGTTGCTTTGTAGAAAACTCCCCATTATGTCATTGCACATTCCATTTGGCATCAGTAACTACTTCTCTGCTGTTGTGTTTTTTTTTTTCTGGACTGAGAAATTTGAATTGTGACAGAATGAAAGGTCTGCAGGAGTTGTGGTTTGTACACCAAAAACAGGATGGGCAGATGCAGGGAATGCTGAGATATTTGTAAATAATTGCAAGTAGTTTTTTACCTGCTCAGTACCAAAATATAAAATAATAATAATGAGAAATAATAATAATATCTGAAGCCTATGAAAGGAGCCTAATTGAATCCAGAGATCATCAAATAGAATGTTTGAGTTCCTGAAGTGCTCTAAAAAAGCAAAATCTTTTTTTATAGTTCAGAAGAAGGGACGTGGGATTCCATCTGTTTCGTGTCATAACTACAGCAAGTTTCAAATAGCATTTGTCTGTAATCCTTCAAAGGCATTGTGTGAGAAAATGATGAGGAAAATATTCCATGTCTTGTATCTCCAGCTGAACTGTTAACTGCATTGCACCTAGAAGGCCAGCTTCTGTTCTCCATCACAATCTTCAACTGAAAGCAGATGAAATTGCACAGAGCAATGTTTGCTGTCTTTATTCTTGTTGCTGGTGATCAGTGAAGAAGGCACAATTTGATTTCCAGATCCTACCAGACATGGACAGGGTTGGCTATTAGGAAACACTCTTGTTTTACAAGAACCCACTGAAAAATGGAAAGCGTAGCATGTGAGAACAAAAATTCCCTTCAAAGATGTCAGATCCATTGCTGCATGAGACAGTATCTGCTGTCCTTACCAATATTTTTTCCTCAAATAATTTATTAGCAGATAGGGATTTAGTACAGTCTTTTCTGCAGTATTTATAGTCAAAAAATTACATTCCTGTAGTGTCATTGTTTTTTTTTTAAACTCAGAAGAGAATTATATAGGAGAGATGATACTCATTTAACTGTAGTTATTCTTTGTGTGTAGAATTCACTTGTATTTTTCTTAATGGTGGAATAAATATATAAACAGAAAATCCACAAATAATCACATTCCAACTTTATTTATCAAATAACTGTGACTATAAAAGCCAACTTCCAAACAAATAATTGCAAAGTGTAATTAGAAATGACTCATATGCTTACCTGTTTGTTGCATGGCCTTCTGGCAAACCTGGCTTCTGTGCTGTCTTCTGACTTCTTATAGTCCTCTGTGTTGCTGTTATCTTTTAGAGCTTGAGTTCAAGATCGTTAGAAATATATGCAAAAGTCAAAGTGTAATGTAAGTCTTTGGCAGGAATATTAACTGCTTCAACCACAGCAATCAAAGCTTTTATTAAACATATTTGGTAAATGCCAAAAATCAGTATTTGGGTATGTTTTAATAGCATTAATGAGGTATCATTAATAGGAGGCTTGTCCTAATGGTATCTCTGCTGGCTGTTGGCAAAGGCATGAAAAGGTTGAGAGTCTCCTGGTTGCCATGCTTTCAGCTCAGCTATTGGGATTTGGGTTTGACATTGCTCAACCCCACCTACAGAAATCAGGAGAATCATCATAGAATAGCTTAGGTTAGAAGGGACTTTAAAGATCATTGAGCTTCAACTTCCCTGCTGTGGGCAGGGTTACCCCCATCAGATCAGACATCCGAAGGCCCCAACTTGGCCTTGAGCACCTCCAGGGATGGGGCACCCACAGATTCTCTGGGCAGCCTGTGCTAGAAGAACTGATATGGTGCTGTCCATCTTAATTACCATGGCTGTAGAGACCTCAGGATGACATATGCAAACCGTATAGTGAGAATAGAAGCCAGTTTGTGTATATGAATTTTCCCCCTCCTCTGGAAAATTTTTAGATGTTCAGAAACAGAAAAAGTTGAAACAGAGTGCCTCAGAGACCATGCATCTACAATCCTGACATCTTTAACAGTGTGAAATTCTGTAATATAGGGCTGATTCACACTCTTGGTAGAGAATGCATTGGGTGGCATGATACAGGATCACTGTGCATAAAAACCTTGAGCACTGAAACTTATATATAGTTTTGTTCACCATAGCACAACCTCCTTTAACATCACACTCCAAGCCTAACCAGAAATATTGCCTCTAGAAAAGCAGAGGTTCATCATTCTCACTGTACGTGGAGCAATATGTTTACTGCAAGGTCTCTGTTCTCCAAGGAGATTTTCTTCTACCACAGCTTTACTGTGTGGGGAAGCACTTTCCTTCTCACAGTACGTTTTGGAGCAAGCATGCAGAAGGCTAAGCACGTGCTCCCAGGCACCAGATGTGAAGATCCTGTACCTACTGTGCTTCAGCAGCCAATTACTCAAACCCATAATATTTTTGCTTCTGAAATTAACCACTTCATGAATTATACAAAAGGAAATGATCAGTGTTGACAGCTGATTCTTTGAAATAAGGGGTAATCACAAACACCATTAAAAATACGCCTGGAGTTCACCATTCCGCAGTGCTGACTCTCATCAAGTTTTGAAATGCTATTACCAATAGCATATCTTTCCTAAGACTCATAATTTTCCAGGTATTGCCCTGTCTGACTCAATAAATCTCAGTTTCTACTCTTCAGAAATCATTATGATTCCTGGGCACTGCACCAAAATTTGCAGATGTTTTGAAGATGTCCTGATCAGCCAAGCTTAGGACATGCGTGTTTTAACCTATCATATAGTTAAGGCATCCTTGAAATCAGACAATATTAACTGCTTAGACAGTCCAGCACAAGGAAACATGAAATACTGCCTGTTAATGAACAGCTTTGTTTCAGCTCTGACTATTACAAAAAAAAAAAAAACACAGCCATCAACCATCTGTGTTTTCCCTTGATCTTTTCAGGAAAATCTGTACATTGCTGCTGGAAACTGAACATAGTAGTGCTGTTGTTTACCTTAATTTTGAGTGATATTTGCCTGATGATTAGAGTTCCTCCTTCGCAGAGGGCAGTAAAGCTTTTTAAAAGTTTTTGTTAAGGGTGACAGAAACATCAGCTCCTTCTGGGTTTCTTGCTGCTTGAGATTAATACGTGTTCTAATGTGTGTGCTTTCAAGTGACTTATTTAGAGCTTACCTTGAGCTTTCATTTCTATCAGAGATCCTGTAAATGTCTTTGTAGTGTCAGTATTGGCATACTTTTGAGGAGACTCCAGAAGTGAGAAATTTTTTAAGGGTTCCTTCCCCTTTCTCTCCAAATGCTTATTCTCACTACTTAAGTCTATTTCATGTTTTTACCTTTCCATAAAGCTGTATTGAGTGTTAAAGATACTTCTCTGCTCAAGCTAACAGGAAAGAGCCCCTCTCCCCAAAAACCCTTGCAAACATAGAAGAGGAATATAGATAATGCAGGAATGCCAGCATATGAGGAGTGCCTGAGAATCTGTAGGCATCATCACTCAGCATTAGTCTCGGGAAGCATCAAAGCAGCCAAGTGTAGTTACTACGATTTGTAGGGTGGGATTAATAGGGCTTGGATCTTGTCTTTGCAAAGCTGGACAAGCAAGTGCCAGAAAAATAAAGGGTATAAATTCATTTGTTTTAAATCAAGCTACAGTTCAGCTGGGTACCATGGATGAATGAGCATTAGGAAGGATAGGAGATAAATTAACTGATTGAGGAAAACTATTAAAACAAAAAGTAATGGCCTGGATTCTATCCTGAAGACTCTGTCTCTGAGTCAAGCAGTTAGCACATGGTTTGTGCTGCATGTCTGACCAGCTCCGTATTTCCTTGTGGACTTTACCTATTTAAAGTATTTTTGAGGCTGACTCTGTTACTTATCACTGAAACACTGTGAAGGCAATTGGCCTCTGCAGTTCGAAAGCAGGAACCATTTCTGTTCATACTGCATAGAATTGTGGTTTGCTGAATTCTGTGCATCTTCATTGCTGACAGGGATCAGGCAGCCAGGAGCATCTCCTTAATGTGGAGGGCTGTGGGCACACTCCATGGAGATGAGGGCAAGGAACAGCTTCATCTGGACTTTGGGAAATCCCCTAAGAGAAGGTAACCCTGGGCACGGGAGTGGTAGGTTGATGGTTGGACTGGATGATCTTAATGGTCTTTTCCAACCTTAATGATTTCATGATTCTACAAACCCGCTCTACTAAAAAATATTTTGTGTTACTGTAATAGTGGTAAGTGACCTTGAAGTACTTGTAGGTTTGTGTCTGTTTGTTTTTCCAGTTAGCCAAGCAATTTTTGATGCCGTAAGTCTTTGTCTTGGAGCCTCCTGGCCTCCTCTGCCAGACTGCTGAGTTAAAGAGGGGTGTGCATTTACTCAAGCTGTTAACATTTCTCTTTAATGTAGATGTTTTGGTAAACACTGGTCCTGGCTCTTCTCGTGCTTGTAGTGGACTAGACTTGGAGCTCCTGGGGTGGGTATGGAGGAGGCCATGAAGCTGCTCAGAGGACCAGAGCATCTCTTGTAAGGAGACAGGCTTGGGTAGCTGAGCTTGTTCAACCTGGAAAAGAGAAGGCTCTGAGAACAACTCACTGTGGCCACCCAGTACTTGAGGGTAGTTTATAAACAAGAGGGAAATCGGCTTTTTACATGAGTAGATATCGATAGGACAAGGTGGAATGGTTTTAAACTAAAAGAGGGGAGATTTAGATTAGATGTTAGAAATTCTTTACTCAGAGGGTGATGAGGCTCTTGCACAGATTCCCCAGAGAAGCTGTAGATGCCCCATCCCTGAGGTTTTCAAAGCCAGGTTGGATGAGGCCCGCCCTGGATAGCCTTAGCTGGTGTGGGCAACCAGCCCGCAGCAGGCAGTTGGAAGTGGGTGAGCTTTAAGGTCCTTTCCAATTCAACCATTCTGTGATTCTATGATTTTACAGTATCAGCAGAAATAATGTGTTCAATCATGTTCAATGTGAAAAATTTGTTCCCTTACAGAAAATGCCCAGTATGAGATTAACTAAAATATCTGTTTCAGCTACTAGCCTGCAGAACCGCATTGCACTTTCATAATTTCTTTCTCTTTGTGTCTTCGTAAAGTCAAAATTTGACTAAACTATTTGCCAGTCTTTCCCTATAGCTATGCTTTCCCTTTAAAGAGATGCACCCAGTTTTGTATTTGTGGAAAAATACCTGAATTACTTTGCTCGTGAAAATCAATCTTTGTTGTAGCCCCATGTTTAATAATTAAACTCTGTTTACTGTTCAGGACTTTAAATAATATTTAATAGCTCTTGTTGTAAAAACGCGTGTCACACAGTGAAATGCAGTTAAGACAACTGATGAAATGAACATGACTAATACAAATTATTACAAATGTAAACAAGAACAAAGTAAACAAACTGAATGTTTGCTGGCCCTTGAATGTGCCTTAGGGCACGCAGACACGCTTTTAAATATGGTTTGCTAACTCCAGTGATCCCAGTTGAGCAACCTAGATCTATCTGTCAACTCCCCAGCTTATAATCATAGAATCATTACAGGTTGAGAAGACCTCTAAGATCATCCAGTCCAACCACCAATACATCTCCACTGACCATGTCCCTCAGTGCTACATCTCCATGGTTCTTGAACACCTCCAGGGATGGTGACTCCACCACCTCCCTGGGCAATGCATCACCACTCTTTCTGAGAAGAAATGTTTCCCTAATAACCAACCTGAACCTCCCTTGGTGCAACTTAAGGCCACTACCTGTCATCTGATCAGTAATTGCCTAGCTCGAAGGGTTTCAGGTTTAAGGTTTTTTGTGTATTTTGTTGGACTCAGAACACTGAGTACTGGATTTTCCCTGTGCTAATGCCCCTCATCTGCTCTGCTTCATTTTCCCATTCTTTTCACAGCTGCTGTGATTGAACTGAGTCACTTGATCCAACAATAAGGAAATAGTGATAGGTCATTATGCTGTATTTTTAGGTTCATGTGTGTAGTGATTCGAAAGACTCATCTGAGTTGAAGTTTGTGCTCTCTGTCTAGCATTTCTGTATTATTTTTTTAATTTCTCTTCAGTGCTGTCCACCATACTTTTGTCTGCAAGCCAACATCCTTTTGGGTGATGTGTGCTTGTGCAATTGATAACATCTGATTGTTTTTGCTCCTTTATTACATGTCTAAATCTCCTATTTGCAGACGTCTTGCTATATTTATCACAAAGAGCCCTCACCTCATGTTTCTTTCTTGTAACACCCTCATTAGAAGGCTTTGATTACCCAGGAATGTCGCCGTGTCAGACTGTTCGAGCCCTGCACGCGTCTCTGGTGTGTGGTGCAGACGCTCGGAGCAGGAAGTTGTGAAGCAGACCGATCTGACTGGAAGAGGGCCAAAACAGGCAGAAGACGTGGAGGAAATGATTTGGTTTCATGGTTTTCTCTCGTAAATCTTCATGCCATTTTTTTGAGAGCTGCCACAAATACTCAGAGGATGTGATGTAAGAACAGGACTCCTATGCCATACCATTATGTGTACCCTGCAGAGATTCGTTCCTGCATTTATCCCTTGTGGGGGCCGCAAAACAAGCAGTTCTTCATCATTTCAGGTGGAAGACAATTGCCGAGCAGTTAAATGATTAGCAGTTAAATGGTGGTGTTGAGAGCTCAGCAATCGCACTTGTTAACTAAGATATTTTGTTCATGGCTTAAAAGAGTTTAGCTTTGCCATTGCCAAGAGCAGCTTTAATTGTGTAACTGTGATACTATCCTTGATAAGAAATGTGTTTGTTCTTGTGGCATGTTTTGTTGGCTTCTTTTTATGTTTTTAAAGCTCAAGTTCTTGCTGGGAAATAAGCAGATATAGAGACTGTCAGAAGGGGAGATAGGAAGGAGGTGAGTACTGCAGACTTGTAGCACTGCCTAGGGAAAGAACAATATGCCTCTGAGCATCCCTGTGCCACCTGTGAAATGTCCTCAGCCTCACACCCTCACATTACAAACATCCTGGCCTGATAGTCGCCTTTCAGTATCTAAAGGGGAGCTACAGGAAAGAAGGGGACAGACTCTTTAGTAGGGTCTGTGGTGATAAAAACAAGGGGAAACGACTTCAAGCTTAAAGAGGGTAGGTTTAGGAATTATGTAATTTTATGATTTATAATAATATATATAATCATTTTTGTAATTATTATAAGGAAAAAATCTTTTACAGTGAGGCTGGTGAGGCACTGGAACAGATTACCTAGTGTTGTGGTTGATGCCCCATCCCTGGAGGCTTTCAAGACGAGGCTGGATTAAGCCCTGGGTATCCTGATCTAGCTGTGGTGCCCCTGTTCATTGCAGGGGAGTAGGAGTAGATGACCTTTAAAGGTCCCTTCCAACTCTAAGGATTCTGTGATTCTGTGATCACATCAAAGGAAGATTTTGACACACACAGATAATAGAAGCACATGAGATGTCTGTAAGTTTGTCCTAAGTCTGTCTTCAGCTGACCTGCTGAAGAGACAGGAAAGCAAACACTCTGTTATCACATCCTTATCTGTACAAGTTACATATTATCAATACTATATTAAATTCTGCAATAACAAACAAAGATGTTGCTTGGTGCAAACTGTAGAGTAGGTTTGTAACAACTGATTTGCCTACTGTAATGATTACTAAGGACTTTGCGTTCCATAAAGTTTATGGCTTGATATGAATACTTGTGTAGGTATTACAAATCAAAATCTTTGACAAGTGTTTCTTTGAGAGTTTGTCTGTTTTCCAGAGTTTTCTTATTAGGCTTTTTTTTTTTTTTTCAGATAGAGGATGTTAAGATTGTTATATGTAGAGGAGCTTCTTTAGCTGGAAGCTGTGTCCTTATGAAATGCAATGATGGCAATGCTTTCTAAACAGAGGACTTAAATTCACGTGGCTTCTCCAGCTGCCCTGGCTGTCCCGAACATTCCATTCCCAACAATTGCACCAGAGGGTAGATGGTATTCACTGAACATATGATAGAGTGAAGCCTGGTGAGGATGGTGGAAGGGAATTGCCAGATCACGTGCTGCTATAACCTCTGTCATTTCTTAGAACAAGGTAAAATACAAGGATAGATAATGAACTGTGGATTCTGTTTTATGGCTCTCTGATCTGTAGTAATACAATTTTTGATGACAAAACAAGAATTTTGTATAAATGACTGAGCTACCCAATGAAGTGGTGGCGGACGTTTGCCTTTCCGGAAAGAGGCTCTGCCGAGGACGAGCGCCATGAGATGTTCTGTCTCTGGGAAAGCACT